>JANHFO010006147.1:0-14109 GCA_032468095.1 Pareas carinatus | reverse complement strand
TATTTTATGGCTGTTCACCGCCCTGAGTCCCTTCGGGGAAAAGGGCGGTATATAAATCCAATTAAATAAATAAAATACCTAATTGTGTATCATTGGATGACTTCACTGAAAGACCTCACATAGATGTTAAATAGAGCCCTATGGAATCAATGGACTCTCATTCTTTAGGGACTTAGTGGTGACCCCCCTTCCCATCAACACCAATTAGAACTGAACCCAGAGAAGAATCTCTGTAGCATTCCCAGACCCCAACAGTCCTGAATCAAAATGTTTGTCAAGAAGGAGATTATGATCAATAGTATCTAAAGCCACTGAGAGGTCAAGGAAGACTATAATAAATATGGACCACCCCAGTTCCTCCGTCAACTCTGACTGAAAGAGGCCTGGAAATCAAAAAGGGAAATTTGGGAAATATAGTGCAATTTTACACCAAACAAAATATTTTTGGAATAGATTTTTGTTTTTCAGCAGGTCAAGAGAGAAATATGAAGGTTAGAAAATGTATTGATTTTTAAAAAAGGATATGGCAAGCAGTCTGGGATTTTTATTTATTTATCTAATTTATAGAGCTGCTCATCTAATGAGCAGGTGACTCTGAGTGGCATACAATAAAACTAAAGCAATAAACATCTAAAATCATTATTGTTAACAAATAATCCATATTCATTCAAAATTATGGAATTTTGAATGAATATGGAGTTGAAGGTAAGATGCTGAATGCAATATCAGTATATGATGGATGTATAGCTTGTATGAGAGTAAATGGAATGCTTAGCAGATATTTCAATTGTCAACAATATAATAAATGTTTCTGGCGATAAAAGAAACGTGTTGATTGGAGGTATAAATGTCATTTATACATTCTCTTCTCTTTGTCTGTGTCATTGTCTTTGAAGAAGACAATGAAGGTGGTCCCCTTTGGGAAGAAGGGCGGGGTATAAATATAATAAATAAATAAATAAATAAATGTGCTTGAAGCCCATCCATTTTTATGTGCATCACATGGATAATGTCCATATAAAGGGGTTACAATTGCACAAGTACACCTTTTTACATTTGTTGTGGATACCTTTGCTTCTCTATTAGTCTGCAACAATCCTCTGATATTATGACTGACAAACACCTGACTATATATGTTTTTTGGACATAGAGGATGAAGAGAGATGATAAGTGCAGGCAACAAGATACTATTGTAATCTATAAAGTCATAGACTATTCCAAAGTGTCACTTCTTCAGTACTTTTTTCTTCCAGGTTATTATTAAAACCTTACCAAAGGAGGCAGTGCTAGCCCAGTAGTTGTGCAGATAAGTTGAACTCTGGAACCATACCGAATGTAGACTTCCCGCAGTGGGAACTCACCCTGGGATTGAGAACAGAACCCATCTGTATAACACAAGAAAGGGGGAGGAAAACAAAAGGGCAGGAATTGAACTGAACCACAGTGCTGTATTGAATGATAAGATGAGTTTTAAAAACGATATAGAAATGGAGATAAGCACTGCCTCCTACAGTCGGCAAGGACTAGCGGAGTAGAATTTGCAGGGACTTCTTTACCTTTTACTTAAAATATAATGTGATTTTGTTCCCTTTATTTAGTCCTCTATCTGTGCTGCTGATTGCTGGAAAACAGCAAACATTCACTGAAAGACAGTAGGAAGTAAAAGGAGAAACTAAAAAGGAAGAAGAGAGCTAGGTAATGGATGAAAACATTTTGGGTCTCCCTCTCCCATTATCTAATTTGAAGTCACAAATCATCTGCCTTGCAGAAGGACAACATTTGTGCTCAATCAATATATTTGCAAATAAATTGGACAGATTCCGGTATGTTTTCTTCCAAAATACTGCTTAGTCTCTGTATTCCTTAGCACTGACCTATACCATTGATTATTTTATCCACCAATATGCCATAATGGGTAATTCAGACATTGAACACACACACCAACCAAATTATGCTTCAAGGCAAAGTATGAATCTAAACACTCTTTTGCACCTTCTCTCTTTCCTTCTTCTAGCTTGGAATCTCTAACCTTTGTGGGTTAGTGGAATTTTTGAAGGATACGGAGGCATTGTGGGGAACATAGATTAAAATTTCCCATTAATTTTTTTGAAAATGAGTTACCAAAGGACAGGCATGGGAACTGAGGAACGTGTTAGTAGACCCAATGTTGTCAGATATGGAGCCAAACTTAGATGCACAGTATATCAAGCTTTCAGAATTTGATGGCATCCCAGAAAGATCTACGTATTATCTAACAATAAGTTCTTATAAAAAAGATATCAAGCTACTAACAAGTATTGTTTAGTGAAGGTAATACCCTACAGATGTATAGGAATATAAATTCTAGAATTCCCAGCCAGCATATTTCAGCCTATCTGAAGATGATTTTCTCAGGAAAGGCTTTTTAAAGAAGCCAGGAGGATAATCACATCTACAGATGTGAACGGGCAACTTCACAATCAAGGACCCACTGCAAGGGAGATCAAAATAAGGCAAGATGGTCTCTATGGCCATGTGGTGGCAGTTACCTCTTGACTTTCTTGACCTCCCCTGAGTATGCCCCTCTTCATAGCATTGATAACAATGCTACACTCTTTCCTTTTAGAAAACTGACATCTGTTTCAGATGTTAATGTGATATTTGAGGTTTAAGCCCAAACTCGTAGAGTTATAATGTATACTTTCACTTCAGTTTCAAAGTTTAATCAGCCGTTCTTCATTTTGGTCAAAACTCAAGGTCAAAACCTCATTAAACATTTGGGTAAACAGACTTGCAGTTAGGCTCCAGCATCAATGATTAAACCTCTGCTTGCCCTAAACCAGCCTCACCCAGATGAAGTGTGAATGCTGCCCACTGCCGGGCACTTGCGGTGAAGGCATCGCCCTCGACAAAAAGGTAGCGAGTGCTGACGGTTTGGGAGCGCAGGCGGTTGAAGAGAGAGACCTTTGACCCAGATAAAATGCACACTAGGAAATTGCAAGTGGGAGAGAGATAGAGAGAGAAAGAAAGAAACGTGTTTGGAGTTTCCACATGTATGTTTAGATTTATAAATAGTTACCCTGATATTGCAGTCCTAGACACGTGGATACAGATGGACTTAAACTGAACAACCCAGGCAGGATTGTTCTGCACTGATGCGATTTGTTAAAGACACTGTTATTGTGATTCTAGCTCTGCTGTCTAGCTAGTCTGATCTTCACTTGACCCATAGGTCTTCTGCCCTGGATATCTGCTTTAACATAAGAAGCTACCTAACCACCCTTCACCACCCATCATGGTTCTGAGTGACAGTATCTCTCCATAGGTGATCAGAAAGAGACCGTTTCCATCTCCTGTTACCTGATTTTATTCTCTGAAATACCAAAGCAAAGCAACCATGCCTTTTGTCCTAGCCTATCTTAATTATACCAGTACCTTCTTTAATGTATTCCAATCCACCACCTCTCCTGGCAGCAGTGCTGTCCCGAAGGACCTACAGAAACTGCTCTTCATGGAAAGACTTACGGTCTGTGTTCTTCAGGGACTGCTTTTTCTGTGACGGCTTGGAGATTACTTTGATCAGTTTGCTGTGGAACGTGCCGATCTCCTGTCCATTGCCAAAGAACAGCTTCAGGGCTAGCTGGAAGTGCTTTCTCTTGTCAGAGTCAGAGATGTAGAGTGCTTTGGCGCAGCTGAATTTCTACATTAAGGGAGGAGTGATGTTGATTGGCGTGAAGTGGAAAGAGGGCTTGAGATCTGAGATTTAGGCATGATAATTTGAGATAGATTAGTGTAATGGGCAAAAGGAATAACCTTGAGGAACAGGGAGGAGAGCTGCTATCGTTGGATTAAACAAACCTGAGTCTAGGGAAGAACTGTGATCTAAGAAAATGTCTCAGAAAAGAAGACATTCAGACTTTCAAGAATATATCAAAACTGTATTTGGCCTGCTTGGATCTGGTTTCCTGATTTGGTCCACCTTGAATGGCTGACATTAGTACCAATTCACTGGAGGAGGGAAAATAATATTTGGAACTTCTCTTTATGTGAATATTATTGAGCAATAACTGTTCAAGTGACACAGTACGGTACTAATATTTTATTTCATACTGATCTTAGCTAAATATAGAGTTTTTTTAGCTTCCCTCTTCTGCAACAGTTCCTCCCCATAGGACAAAGATGATATACACAGAAGTGTTGCCTTTGATATTTACACTCTTTCCAGTTACGCTGCTGGTAGAAAGGTTTTGCAGGATTCTGTAATGTTTCCAAAAATTAGCTGATTGGAAAAAAATGGAAGGAAAGAAGTGGAAGCCTAACAATAAATCAGATTCTTAAATTATACCAGATTTCAAGAAACTAGGCGCTCTCTAGAAATGTGAATTCAAGTCCCAGAATTCTCAGCATGTCTGCTCACTGTAGAATTCTATACATCTTGCATGTGTCCAGATTGGGGAAATTTACATTGCACCATTATCAAACCTTTTAAAAATAATTTCTATTACAGGAAGACTTAGCAGGAACTCTTTAAATAACTTATTGTCACAACAACCAACCAATCACAACAACTTACTACTATCACTACTTTATTTTGTGCAGATTAAGATAATGTACCTAATGTTCTTACCTCCTGTTTTCCCCACAACAACACTGGGAGGTCAGTTGGGCTTGGAGAAAGTGACTGGCCTATGTTATCAGGCCAACTGTCATGTCTAAGAGAGGACAATAACTTCTGATTTCCTAATTCTAGTCCACCAGCACATTAGCTCTTCTAACGTTCAGCCAATGTCCAGAGTAAGCAAAGTGATTCATCTAACTGAAAGCATACTATTGCAAAAGATTGATTTGGGAGTTTTGAAGCACATAAGAGGCAGAACAAAGCATTATAAAGCCTTAGTAAAGAATAAAGTGGCGTGTTTAAATGGTTAATGTAACCATGAACACAATGCTATCAATAAGAATAAGAAGCAAAAAAAGACTTAAACAAAATCAGATTACAAAAAAATCAACTGTGACGGAACTTCAGATTATGCCACCCGCTTGCCAAATATTGTGAACAAGTGTACAGTGGAGAGAACTATTTAACCAAAAAATAAAAAAGCGACATGTTTGAAACATATTACTACATCTCTGATGCGATCCAGCCTGCTTTTAGAGGGTCTCTTATCAACTTGAGCAACCACTAGCTCAGTTTGTCATTAGCAACAATGAAATATGGGATCAGGTAGCTCCCACTAAAATGTATAATACTCCCTATTCAAAGCCTTTGTGGTTAATATAAAGGGAGAGTTGGTTAGGGATGTTATTACTGGTGAAATGCAAAATGTGGGTCTCGTGGATGCTTTATTGATTTAGCAGTTAGGGAAATCCAAATGGAAAGGTGTATTCATATGCATTTGCTTTTCTGACTGCAGAAAGCCTCCTAGGTTTACTGTTCCCAGTCATCTTGGCACTTCCTCTGTTCTGATAGGCTTTGCTTTTACAAAGAGTTAAAAGCTGCAAGGACAAAGGTTGCCACTGTAGCTCCACTGGCCCTCTTCTGGCCTCTGCATTCTTCCAGGGCTGTGATAATGCTGCAGATATTTTTGTTCTATTGAAAAAATACCAAGAGATCACTCTCCCTCTTGATCTTTGGGGGCACTCTAGCGCTTTCTTCCCCTCTTTCTTTCCCAATAAAGAAAGGCACTTTTACTTGGCAGCAATCGTTCTCAGGTTTTGCAGGTTAATTTCTGGCAGACTTCTCACTGCCATGAACATCAAAGGCCATCAAAGGCAAAGAGAGATGAGTTTCTTTGAAGCCCCTAAAACATATGTGTTAGACACAAGGCCCGTGGGTCAGATCTGGCCCATGCCCTTTGTCTATCCGGCCCCCAGTGCTGCCCTGGAGATGGCAAGGGCCTTGGCTCTGACCAACTTTAGCTGGAAGGCCTGCAGCAGGCCACGGAGGTAGAGCAAGTTCTCCGGGAGGTCCTCCGTGGGCTGCGTGTGGGTTGAGGGGGTCACTGGAAGGTCCACAAGTAGGCTGGAGGGGCCCACTGGAAAGCCCGTGGGTAGGCCATGAATGTTTGGGGAGCCCTCTGGGAGGCCCACAGAAAGCTGAGTGTGGGGCTTAGAGGCTGATGGGAGGCCTGGGAAGGCCACGATGAGCACTGGGAGGTGCTGGGAGGGCTGCAGTGAGCACCAGGGGGGCACTGGGAGGGCCACAGTGAGGCTGCATGGGGCTGCAGCGAGTGATGGGGGGTGATGGGAGGATGCACGGGGTATGAGGCAACTGTAGAGGTGTGTGCTAGCAGTCATGGGGGGTGACTGGTGATTGCGGGGGGAGCTGTGGGTGAGTGGCAGTGACCGGGGGCAGTGATCACAGGGGGGCAACAATTGTGAGGGATATTGTCATCTGCGGGGGGGCATGGTGACTGCGGCAGTGGCGTTAGTGGCCCTCAGTGAAATTGAGTTTGACAACCCTGCCCTAAAAGGTTAAATTTTCATTAGTGTTACATGGAGGACAGCAAAACAGTGAGCTGGCTACCTTGTTTGAAGGAAGGATGAGCAAATAGAAGTACCAAATAAAGGCAGAGGGAAATCAAGGATTTTATGAAGAATTCTGAGGAACTGGCTCTGTTTGAGTGGCTTGATGTATATACAGCTTGAAGTAGACCTCACTTATTGGACTGCTTCATGCAGCAACCATTTGAAGTTACAATGATCCTAAAAAAAATAACTGCAACCAAGATGCACATTTATGACCCTTGCAACATCATCCAGTCTCATGTTTGCCATTACAGTCAGTATTCTTGTCCTGTGCCTGAGCCATGTTTTTTCCTCTTCTCACCTCAAGAACGCTCTCTCTTATCTGTGATTTAATCTTTGCTACTATGAGTGCATCCATCTGAGCCAGCTTACCTTGGAATCCAGTTGTTGTTCAAAGTTTAACTTCTGCATTTCTATATGGCTATTGCCCATGCCATCAAGTCCTATATACCCACATATCTGAGAACTGAACTCTGTTGCATCTTTGTCTGGACAAAAGAAGGGAGACAGAAATATCACATCAACATTCTATGTAGAAAAAAGAAGGAATGAAAGCCAAAACAATTCTGCATTTCTTTGTTTTTTTCAATTTCTGTTGTAATATTTGTTAGATATCCGTGTTACAGAATTACATACCTACTTCATCTTTCTTCCAATATGGAACAAGAGCTGTACTAAATACAGAAGAACCCTATTTAGCTTTAGTAGGTTGCTTCTAAGGATAAGCAATTGTCTCTAATTTGCCACATAATTATTCATTAATTTTATTCATTTAAGTCATGTATTAGCTGCCTACTGTACGTAGCTTTCCAAGAGACCATGCAATTTGAAATGTACAATACAACTACCGTATATGCACACATTCTCTCTATATTCAAACACATTTTTATCTTATTTCTGAATCAGACTTTAAATGTATTTTCTAAAAAACTGTACAAAAATCTATATACATAAATACAAAATATGTATGGTGTAACATTCCAATATACACATTTCTTGCAAAAATGGTCTTTAATAGCTACTATTGGATATGCAACTATATTTAATATATTAAATAAGTTTTTATTTTGTATTTTGTATATTCCTTTTTGGTATAAATATACTTTATTAAATTTTGGCAAAAGATAACATATAAAAAGGAAGAAAAAATATTAAGAAGGAAAAATAGCGAAGGGAAAGGTGCAAAGGAACAAGGAGAAAAGAAACAGAAAAAGAGTAACTTCCAACTTTCTTGGACACAAATATAAAATGCATGTAAAATTCAATATTATACAGTATTTCTATAATAAGAAATTCCAATTGTCAAATCCCAAAATTAATATAATATTTACAGTACTTTGCTTTCTAGCAAAAAGTCCAAAGGTGGTTTCTATCTAGAAACAAAGTTATACAAAATTGTTCTCTATTTTGTATTTTTAGTTCTTGTTTTTGTTTTATTATTACAGAATTCAAAATACTATGAATAATTGTGTTCTGTGAATTCATTTTGAAACTTCATATTAAATCAGTTTGCACTTAAATCTGAATCAAAAGAATCACAATTCCACCACTAGCTGTTTATCATGTAATTTTAGCCCATCCCTGAGAACTAATCATGCATATTAACAGCATGAGCTTTGCATGTTTATGCAAGTCAAGTAGATCTGCAAAATCCTTTTCTTTATAAAGGAATTAAGCACAAAGAGAAAGTGTCATGCATGTTTTTTCTTGAACTGCAATTAACTTTTGCTGATGAAAGAAGATAAAAAGTAGCATTGCCTTTAAAGTTTTTAAAATTCTCCACCTAGTACAGTCTTCTGTTTTCCACATGATTTAAAGGAACAACTGGATGTTTATCAACAGGGCGCAAAACACTATGTAACTATTCCATAGTAAACTGCCTCTGAATGGGGCAATCTGTATATGAGCATGTAGTTCTTATTCACCCCCTCCCTTCCATATGCTTGTTGATATGCTCAGAATTCTAAATATAATTTATTTGTTTTTCTAGTCAAGATGTTGCATCATTTCTGTCCAATTCAAATGAGGATGTGGATTTCTCAGGCTGGCCTGGCAATGCAATCAGATCAGTTTTCTGAAGCTGAGTCTGGCATATGTCTGGGAAATAGACTTATTCTGCCCTCTTGTGCCAGCAGATCATGAGTCTAAATTCCCTGTGGTCTGGATACAGTTCCTGTAATGGCAGGCCAAGCTACAATTGTGGCATTTTTTTTTCAGACTACCAGTTAAGCTGAAAAAAGGAATGCTTCATACCCAGTGCAATCAAACACATGACAACTGAACAAGGAAACTGAAGCCTAAGGAAAAACACATCTCTTCTTGTTTTCCCTTCGAGCTCTTTGGCTAAGATTGTTCAGAGAAGATGGAATAGTCTTAAATTAAGCAAAAGAGTGACTGGGACTTCATGACTATACATGAAAAACAAAGTTGCACAGTGCGAGAGTGTATTGATGACTGAATGGGGAACACAGTGCCAGCAACAATGACGATGATAAATGTTAAGTACTTCAACCTGCTGCAGCTCTAGGAACTTTTCAAGTTTTGCATTTTTTGCTATTTTGTAATGGGCTTTTCATCCAGATGGTAAGAGTTGCATGTGAAGGCAGAGATACACAAAACCAAGTAGCATAGGTGCATAGCTCAGCCTTTTGTGTGGCAGAGCGATGATCAATGGGAAGTGAGCAACAACTGTCTGCTGAAGGCTGAAGATCCACCATTACCACATTTTGCAAAAACTCAGTTCCTAGCTACACTCTGTTGCAAAAACAAGAAATAAAAATATGATGTATGAAAATACAAAATACAGGGGGAGGGGAAGCCCCTTAAATATATTTATGATAGTTGCATACATAATGGAACAAAACATATTAATTGATTCATCCTTCAGAAACTGGTAGTTCCCATTTAACCTTATAATAACAAATAATTGGTCCGTCCATTACAAAGGAAACTTCTCCAGGATCAGATCTTGTCCCATGAACTCAGGGATAAAGACTAGATGCAATGTGGCAAACTATGTGGATCAGGTCATAATCTGAGGAAAAAAACCCACCATGGTTGTCATAGTGACCTTGAAATCCTGATCTGCCTCTGAAAACAGAGGATGAAGGTTGAAATCACCCAGAATCACAATCTGGGCTACTCCACAATCACTCGAAGACTGAGCTCTAGTAGCTTGGGATGAGATGCTGCTATAGAGTTGGAATGATGTTGCAACAGCAGCAGTTCTATTGATCTCATTGGCCCAAGTTCATAAAGATGGCTTCATATTCAGCCACCTGTGAAACGGTTCTCCTGGCAACAACTAGGGTTAGTACATAATTGTCACTCCACCTCTTCTGTCTCATTATGTTGAGAGGGATATATCTCAATGATGAAGACTCCCCTCTCAATACTCATGTCTTGATAACAAGTCTATCCTCTCATCCATGATTAAATAACAAACACAGCTACAAATGTGGAGTCCTTGGTGCCCTTTGAGCTTGGTTATATGTTTGCAGATGTTTTATTGCACGATTAGTTAATATCAGCATTATCCAGTGAGCATGGAATTTGCTCTCTGTTTATATGCAGTAGCTTGCCCTGCCAGTTTTGGTGGGGGATGTGGTTTTCTCCATGGTAGTTCCTGGATTAAGGTATTGCATTCTGCTTGGCTGTTTGGTGTTAATCTGGGTGTTGGTGCTGGAGAGAATGTGCTATGGTCTTATTTTAGTCTTGGTTTTTTGTTGTCTATTTTGAATGGTGTGTAAATATGGTTGATCTGTATGTATCTATTAATGGCTGATTTGTCTGAATGCCAAGAATCAGACATGATTGAATGGGAGAAAAAAAAAGATGCTCACAGTTTCCTAGTTGAAACTATGATTGAGTTTGTCTATGTGTTTTGAGTTTTCATTGTGTCTTCTTACTGCTAGTTGAGGTTCACGGAGGCATTCTGCTAGTCATAGGTAGGCAGAAGATTACAGTACATAGATTTTCTTCTATTAAGATATTACAGACAGACTTGAAATTCAAGATTCTCAGTCTCATTCAGGTGTACCCAGTAATTCTGGTGATGGTTATCTGGATTTTACAGTTCAGTTATAGTGGTCCAAATATATTTTTTATCCTAAATAGAAGGCATCTACAAACTGTTTCTAAACTTCTATAATTCTGATCTTTGGAAAATGAAGAATGAATTTAAATAGATTATACCTCTAATTTCTTCTTTTTGTTTCCAGCCTGGTCCACTGAGATACACACATGGGGGTGGGCAGAAAAATCTGATTAGAAAAAGAAAAAAACTTGTGTAATAAACAGTTAAGCTAGAAAATTTTCTTGGATTTTGTATTTTTCTGAAGAAATAGATTGCACAATATTTATTGTTTTATAAATGATATGAAGAAGGTTTGTGGGAGTGCCATGCATGGGAAATTGCATTGTAGAGCATGATGTACACATTCAAAGTATCATAAGGGAAAGAAAGAGCTTAACAGTTGTTTTCCTGATAACTTCACATGGGGCTCTAAAGGTGTCCTGTGATGTAACTAAAATATCCACTGGGGCTGAAAAATTATTTAGCTAATTGAAACCTTGTTAAGATTCAGCTTAGGTTTCTAATTGTTTTGGAAAGCAGATTTATACTGTTAATGCTTCTTTCATTTATGGATTAAAACAGATAAAGGTTCTCTCATTATTTATGTAACATAATTATCTATCCTTGAGATTGATTCATGTGGATTATCCTTAATGTTTGCATTCTTAACTTTTATGACTTCCTCATATATTTTATTGTTCAAAGAATAGAATATTGTAATTGTACAGCTCTGTCTATGACAGGTTACCTATGTTTAGCAGTAACATGTTTTACTCAAATTAATTTTGCGGATTTGCGCAACATATAAAGTAGTGAACTAAAAATAGAGCTGGGTTCACTCAAAACATCAGGTCAATATGTAGTTGGCTAGTTCAGTGTGTATGTTTAACAATGGTAATCTCCCTCAGAGATGTTGTAACTTAAAGTGCAATATGTCTACATTTCTATTTCATTTTTTATTCTAAATTTCTCCTAACAGGATAACAGAGTTGGAAGGAACCTTGGGGGGTCTTCTAGTCCAACCCCCTGCTCAGGCAGGAAATCCTATACCATTTCAGAGAAATGGTTGTCCAATCTCTTCTTAAAAACCTCCGGTGTTGGAGCACCAATAACCTCGGGAGGCAAGTTGTTCCACTGATTAATTGTCAGAAATTTCTCCTTAGTTCTAGGTTGGTTCTCTCCTTGATTAGTTTCCATTCATTGCTTCGTGTCCTGTCCTCAGGTGCTTTGGAGAATAGGTTGACCCCCAGATTTTCTCTGCCTTCCATTGTAATCCTACTACAGCTGTTGGGGTGGGAAGCTCAGAGTTATTAGCTGAATTCACAAAGCACTAAGTCAAAAATAAATGGTGCCATATACAACACCCAGGCAATGACTGATTCTAAGTCACCTATTAAGCTGTAGATTTGTTCAAGGCCATGTCTAATCCTAATACCATGTCAGACAAGCTTTCAGATTAACCCTATATACTGTATATTCTGGAGATCTGCAGAGACACAAAACAGATACATGGAAATGTTTTTAAGATGTTTGAATTGGATAGATTGCAATTACAATTGTAAATAAAAACAGGGACACTAAAAAAATAATTCAAACCCATAGTTGGCTCCTTCTTTGATCACAAATTATATTCCAAAATTCTTTTGTTTCTTCAAGCACAATTACTTTCGTTTGTGTAAAACAGGAATTTGCTTTCCTTTTTTATGTTTCCAGTTTCAGACATCTGTACAAAGCAGACATGTCTATGAACTCATCAGCCCTGCCCTATGGAAGATGGTGATACTTATATAGGGGTAAAACATTCGTTTTATATCCAAGTAGAAATAAATCTTATTCCTCTGAATTTTATCTAGCCTGGAATATGGAATCCTCAATAGATTAAGAACAGAGATTATGTTCCTAGGCAAAACCTTAAACCAGCACAAACCACAGATTCAAAGATTTGAAAACATGTTTCCTTGAACGGTACTTGAGTCTTCAGACTCGTGTGAATAGCTGAGATTCATACCAGATTGGTACTGGATAAAACATCAGTAACAACAATGAAGATAATTAATGATAATGATAAAACCATAATGAGTAGTTTCATATTCCTGTGCAACAGTAATATCATTGAGGATACTAATTACAGAATGCAGCCCATACCATTTCACACAATTGCATACTATTTTAAGCTTTACTTGACAAGGTATGGGGTAAATCTTAATTTCTTACCTAGGACAAAGCTGAAACAAATCAATTTTCCTGTGCTATTTGTCACAATAAAGCGAGGCAGACAACTTTCAAATCATGCCAATTTGTTAAAATACATGTCAGCATGAAATGGTTTAAGGATCTGACTTGCTTGTAAAGGGAGAAATGTGAAAGATTGATCCAAATTCTACTGCCTGTGGGCTGCCACAATCTATACTCTTTTCTGGAACATCCTGGAGCTTTTGCAGAGAGAAAGAGGTGAACAATGGAATGTCAAACTATCTCTGGCATGGAAGCTATCCTCTTCCATGTCTTCCTTCACACATGATGCCCAGGAGACAGGACACCCTGACCAGATCAATAATGATAAATGTCTTAAACTGGGTGAGGAGAAAAGTCAGTGTCGATGTATTCAGCCTATGGTCGTCTCTGACCCAAACTCTTCCAAAACAAGGGAAAACACAGTTTACACATGGATAATTGGCAAACTTCTCACTAGGAAATTAGAGTGATCCAGAGCCTCTGGATTATTCATTCACATTATGAAAGAAGCATTTTCAAGAGTGTGAATAGGCATCCCGCCAGGTTTGGGCTAGCTATCAACAGCTCCCTAATGAATTATTTAGGAATGAGTAGCAGTTGCGAAATGTTTTGTCTCCATTAGGAAATTAGGAAGCAATCCAGAAGGATCTATGATAACGTAGAACCTTTGAGAAAGGTTTTCATTTTCTTGTGATGGGACATCTGCCAACTAGATGAGGAGAACACGCACATGAGAGCATAACTTCAGGCTGAGATGCTGCTTTCTATCTGGCTGTCAATGCACAGGCCTAATTGGAAATAAAAATCACCCCTGTCTTGCCATGGCACAATTGCCTCTGTCCAGAAGCTTTTTCCTTTCCTCAGTTCAGTGGGCGCTTGCCAATTGAATGGGAAGCATGGTTGTCTTACTCTTTCTTTTAGAAAGATCAGCAAGTACCATTCTGAAAAAAGGAAGTGTCAAATTCTCATCAATGAAAAGAAGCAGTGATAACTGTCAATGAGATCTGATACTCCTCAGGGCCAAAGTATATAAGAGTCTGTATTGAGCCAGTATTATATAACTGACTAGCTGCTGGTACCTGTGCTCCACTATGGGGATTACCAAGAAAATTGAATGTTGGGAAAGAAAAAAGAAGTATGTAATCTGTGAAGCTCCTTGAAGTTTTAAAGTGAGATACTATAGAAGCTTTTTAAGCTCGATGAATCTGTATATGATTATTTTTATTTATTTGTTTAAATTTATATACCGCCCTTCTCCCGAAGGACTCAGGGCGGTGTACAGAAAACATGGA
>JANHFO010006146.1:0-10446 GCA_032468095.1 Pareas carinatus | reverse complement strand
AGGAAGGAAGGAAGGAAGGAAGGAAGGAAGGAAGGAAGGAAGGAAGGAAGGAAGGAAGGAAGGAAGGAAGGAAGCAGTGGTGCAAGAAATATCCGTAGCAGCTACTCTCACACAGTTCCCCCTCAGGCTCTGCACTGCTTTTGCTTTCCCCAAAACTCAATCTAAATTTTCAAACTATTCTCAAATCCCTTGGCCCAAACACACATTTCTCTTCAGAAAACCTCTCTCATCAAAGTAATTTCAAAACTTTTATTATATTCAAACTTAATCATATTCAAATTCATACACATTCAAACATTACATATTATGTCACTTCAACATTTCTGGTAGCTTCACACATTACACGAGGCAACTTTTTCTACCACTTGACATTACAAACCATTTAAACATCTATCAAAAATACCTTATTACCATAGCTAACTATACCAAACTCGTAGCGGAGCATGGGTATCCACAGCTAGTAGCAATATAAATGAATGGGTTTATATAGCTATATGAATGTGAGTTTGGGGGAAAAAATACTAGAGGTAGTCCTTGACTTATGATCACAATTGAACCCAAAATTTATGTTGCTAAGTGAGACATTTGTTAAGGGAGTTTTGCCCCATTTTACAACCTTTCTTGCCATTGTTATTAAGTGAATCACTGCAGTTGTTAAGTTAGTAACCTGGTTGTTAAGTGAATCTGGCTTCCCCATTGACTTTTCTTGTCAGAAGGTCACAAAAGGTGATCACATGACCCCAGGACAATGCAACGGTCATAAACATATTATTTGACAGCAAACTATCTTTTTTCATGCTATTGTCCAGGTTCAAATGTTGAAAAGATCTTTGAAGTTGGGTACTTTATTTCTTTATTCTTTAAAGATGATTTTCTTTGTTTTGTTCCTTAGTTGATGACTTCACTCCTCTTAGCTTTACCTGCAGTTTGTCATGTCAGACCTAATCACAGCCATACTTGTGTTTGCTTACATTATATGTTTCTTTATGTTATGGACTAAGGAGGCTGAACTCTCAATCTCAATTAACCAGCTCAGGCTTTCTTAACAAAGAGCAGGAACAGGTAGGAGAGGATTAAAATGACAAAGGATGGGATCCTGACAGGGCTCCCAGTCCCAGTATATGCTGGCATTATCAGAAAGCCAAGCAAAGGCAAATTGGCTCAGTTCCTTGAGAATCAAAGATGACTGCGCCTAACTGAACCACACCTGCATCATTTAAGAACTGCCACTAGCAATGCCCTCCCTGTTGGAAGAAGTTCACTAAGCTCAGAGCTGTGTACCTGTGTTTTTGTTTCTTTCTCTGCTTCTTGACTTTCTACTCTCTGATCCACACTGACTGACTAACCTATCTGATGTGTGACTGAGAGGAAATGAAGTTGGAGTTGCTATCTGCAGTTGAGAAAAATAGCTGCAGTTAGGCAGAAATGCTTCCCACCTCCATGTTTCCCTCATACATTCAGTTCCTTCCTATTTTATTCACAAGTATCCATTCCAGCATTCCAGCTGCCTGTAATAATTGAGCCATGCTCTGACATTTTCAGCCTCTTCGGGGCCACATTCAGAGACAGCCTGATCCCATCCAGGCCCTTAGCTTAGATAAGCAGAATGGACAGTGTTAGGAAGAAATAAGATATGAAAATACATGAAGATAGAGAAGTGGAGGTGAAGTCTGAAATTTGAGAACTATTACAAGCAGGCAAGAGGGCTGTTCGTCTACTGCCAGGAGCACCAGCCATGGTGAACAGCATATCCTAATGGGACTCCTCCTTGGAGTTTTGCTGAGAACCTGGTAGCAATTAGAAAAGGAACAATCAGACTAAGACATACAACTCAACTAGTATAAGATCTTTTGGAAGGAGACTCTTTCCAGACCTATAGCCTTTTGCTTAAAGTATTCAAGAACTGAGTAGTAAAGACACATTTATATAGGAACATCACCTTGAAAGCCCTAGAAGGGTAGAGAGTAATAATCTATTGTTGAGGAAGGTATGTGCTGAAATAAAGCATTGTGTACAGATTTGGTATGCTGTAGTGTATCCAGTCCCTGGAAAGCAAAGAGTCCTTGGAGTGAGTCCTGGATTGTTACAGCTACATTTATAGTATCTTTCTGTCACTGCAATTCCCTTTTTATGAACCTGTGCTGCATTTGCGTTATATGGCTAGACTGTGAATTGAACTCTCAATTGCCTGTGCTGCACTCAGCTTTCAAGTCAGACTTTGCTTTCCTGCTACATTTCAAAGTTGGTGTGTACTTGCACAGCTGGTTCTCTACCTGCCTTTGTATTTTATTGCAGCACTATTTGTCAATAAACCACTTCTAAATTACGTTAATGTTTCTGGTTTTCTGTTGTCATTTAATTTTTTATTTAGTTTTGGGGGGTTTCTTTTCCTTTGCCATAGATTTAAATTATTATTTTTTTAAATGCATAATTCTCTTAATACTCATATTAGATTCTTTCAATATTACTATTCATTATAACATAACATGCAACTATCACCAACCTATGAATTTCTACTTTCATACACATCTAGAACAACATAGATGACTCCAATTCAGTCTGACACAGATGTAAGCCCTTTTGTTCATAATTAAGGTTTTACATTCACTTCCATACATGTATTGATCAAACCACTTGGCAAGATCAGAATACCTCAGATCTATACTCCTTCTGCATTCCAGGTTAGAAGTCTCCCATTCACACTTTTGTCACATGCAAGTACATAAGGGATAGGTTCTGCATTAGCAGTATCACAAAGCATGTTTTATCAATTGCCTCCCTTGCTCCTGCTGTGGATGACTATAAATAAAATACTAGAAAATTTAAAAATTTAGAATGCCTGGGCCTGTTCTCTAGATCAGTAGCAATAACCCTGAGGACAATCAATGATTTCATGACACATTACTCAGTACAAATAAAACCAATTAAAGCACTTTCCAAATGCTAAAGTTTGCTCAGAGTTTTTTTGATTGCATGATCAAAATCATGTGGGTTATACAACACATAGGCAAGTTTTGAAATATGGGATAGGTTCCTAATAGAGAGTATAGTCTTATAATCACTGACTAGGAATTCCTGTGAATTAGGAAAACCACCTTCACTGAAAATAGAAAAGCAAATGAAAGCAAATAAATGACTAGGTTACAAAGGTTTGGCAGGGGAAGTTAAAACAGGCAAGATGGCGCTTATAGAATCATGATCAAACCCCTCCCCCTCTCTATCTTTCTGTGTATGTGTACATGTTATTTATTTAATGTATGGCATAATCATACATGAATTAGCAATATTACTTAACATTTCAACTAGATTAGTAAAACCCAATAACCCAATAAAATATAAAATATAAATGTTAAAAAGATCTATGTTCAAATAAATCTTTTCAAATAGACAATCTAACCATTGAAGCACAATACTGTTTATATTTTTTAAAAAAACCATGCTGAGTATATGTTCTCAGCTTACAGCAAGTAACAATGTGATTTACAGTTTGACATGGGACCGCACAGTCATACTGAGGGGAGAATATTATGCTCCATTTATACAGAGAGTCCCGGCAGATGCCATGTGAGATGTGAATTCTATTCAGGATTGCCCATTGCTGTCGTGATAGTTCAAAGCCTGGCACTTTCTTTTGTGATGTCAACTATATATCTTCCTATAACTGGGCATTCAGCAGCCCGCTTCACTTTCCATTGGGAATTGATGTTAAAGTTGTTGGGCAGATGTTGTGCAAGTGCTAGTGGGGGCTTCCTGGATGTACATGTATTTGATCATGATGCTATAAGCATCATCTTGCCTGTTTTAAGTTCTCCTGGAGAATCTTTGTAACATAGCTATTTATTTGCAACACACATTGTCACTGAAAAACATGGATCCTTTCAAGGTTAGCCTATGGCAGTGATGACGAACCTATGGTATGCCTGCTGTAGGCGGCATTCAGAGCCCTCTCTGCTGGCATGAATGCCGTCACCACAGCAAAGTAAAAAAGAAACATTCCTTAGTAGCAAGCCAGAGAGACACACGGCTCCCTTCTTCCTCCCACTCTCCGCTTTACCCGTCCCTCTGCCCAGCAATCAGAGTGCTTCCTCCCCCCTCTGGGGTGAGGTAGCTGGCTCAAATATGGTGCGGAGTCTGTGCCGAAAGTGAGAGAGAAGACCTAGACGGGAGCATAGCTCACAGCAGACCACAGAAGCTAAGGTAAGCTACCAGGAGGACCCCAGAAGGGTTGCCCTTAAAAACTAGAGGAGCGCCAAGACGGAGAAATGGTGGTGGCTGGCCTGCAAGTAATGATGGTGGCGGGCAAGCAGCTATGGAGGGGCACAGCCACAAGGTGGTATGGGGGGGTGCTGTGGAGGTACAAGGATGTCACCGGGGGGCATGTTGCTGTGTTGGCATTTTGTGATACATGTGATTTTTGGGTGCAGTTTGGGCACTCGGTTTCTAAAAGGTTCGCCATCACTGGCCTGTGATTTAGAAGAGGCTGCTTGTCCAGTGAAGGTCAACCTTTTCCCTTTTCTTTTTCTTCCCCTTGCCATAACTGCATCCAATTTTGTTCCTGCTTTTCTCTTTCAAGTGAGATAATTCATTCTCCTCACTGCCTCTCTGACCTGATCTTTCCCTTTATTCTGTCTTTTGGGGAAAAGGAAAAGGATATTTCTACATATATTCTTATGTGTTTCTCTGTGTTGAGATTTATGTGCATGGAAGAGAGTGGTTGGATTATGCAGATCAGAGATCAATCATTTTTTTAATATAGAGCATTTTATGTTATAGGCAATTAGTTCTAATCAGAAATTATTATTTACATTATGAGGGATGATCTCTTATTTTACAGTTTAGCTTCCAGAAAACATACACATAAACACACATACTTGTACAGAGTTTCTTTCCATTGTAAGAGGAATTTTTGGAATGGAACTTGTAAAATTCCTAATTAAATGTATAACATCTTCTCTTCTTCAGAACAGCAAATACATTAGCGAACCTTAATGTTTCTCCATCAATGGTTCTGAAGGGTGAACCATCTCCTTTCAAGATTGTATTTGACCTTGCACAAAGGGTATAATCAAAGCTACACTGCCTGTGTTGTTGTTTTTTTCATTATACCATATATGGGACTCTGAAATAATATTCCCTCCCCTTGTTAACTCGCTGTTTCTGTTGATTGCAAAATTTTGTTCAGTCGTGATAACTATAAGGAAAGTCTGAGTACAAATAGAATTTGATAGATCACTTTCATGTTCAAAAACTATTAGGTATAATTTTGATATTATGTTTTATTCATATATTGTGTTGCACTGTATACCATACTTTGATCTATGCCTATGCACAAATACATACATAAACGTATACATGCACAGATACATACACATGCACACATACATTAGGGTAAAGACAATCTCCAGAACTGATTTCAGCTGGAATTAAGAAGTGGGAATTTGGACATTGCACATGATTTCTATTCCTCTTTTTCTTTTTTGTATCTTACAATAAGCTTACAAAATTATAATTAGTTAAAAAATTCATAAAGATCAAATTGCATAATTTTAGATACTATCTGATTTGGAAAATTAAATAGTACCTTAAGCAATTTTTAAAAAAATACAATACAATTCACCATTGGTAAACATTATCAATAAAGTGAACATCAAGCTTCAGAGATTTATGAGCAATATTTTAATCAAATGCTTTCATGATATTCTTAGAGGCAAAATAGAGAACATAATGATGCAAAAGTAGCATTCATTAATGGACTCCAGGCAATAGCTAATATTAATATGGAACTTTAAATATATATTTACACATACACACCTTAGAATGGATAGAACCATCATTTCCAAATTCCCAGTACTGACATATACTGTTTTTGTCTCTGAAAGAAAAATGCTTCTTAAGTTAAGAAATTCCTAAGCCACAAAGATAATTAATCTGTAGCACAATTCACATCATATGCCCTAAATTTGGTTTATTTAGAAAATATATTAGATTTGGTTGTGATATTCTAAGCAGTTAACTATATTCTAAGTGAGGAGGCAAGACATTATAAAGCTGCCTTGATGGTAATGAACATTAATTCTGCTCATACAAATTTATTGTGAAAATAGAAAGAAACTATTACTCCATCTTGAACTTCCTGGAGGAAATGTGAAATGTAAATGAAATGAAAACATGTAAATGACCCATGACTGAGCTGTAGACTATTCACTAAGACACCTAGTTCCATACCATACATATTTCAGATTCATTGTCAAGATGTTCAGCCCTTATTTTGTTCTATGCAGAAAGGAAACAAATGTATTACAAACTATTTCCCAATTCTTTCAGGAAGAACCTTCAAAGAGTGTTAAAATATTTCAAGAAACTAATGTCTATAAGGGTATATAATTTAGAGACAATTTAAATATAATTTAGATTGCATATATTTTCCACTAAGTTATAACATCAAGTAGTTCATTTGATAACATTCCATTTCATCTCAATAATTGTATCTTTAGAATATATTGTATCGGTACCTTTTCTGCAGGCTTAACTTATATCCCTCAAGAAGTATCCCATCCTGCATCATAGCTCTGATTGGATGACCAACCGACAGACTGCCTTGTGCCATAGCTCGACTTACAATCTTCCCAGCCTTTCAATGAATGAGGGAAAGGGGGTATGAATAAGTGAAAAGAACCAGAAAATTCAACTATGTGTTACAAATAGAGAGGTCATTATGCCTGGATAACTCGGGATATTAACAGTTGAAAAAACTGAAACACTATCCACAACTTAGCAGTCAATGAGCCTTGCTCAGAATCAGTGATCTTCTGTACGACAAGGGTGGCATTTTACAGTTCAGTGCAAAATAGAAGAGACCCTTGATATCTTCATTTGTCTTTTTCCTCTGCATATTTCACAGTGCAGTGATTTAGGGTCCATAACGTGTCACTTGCCATACTTATAACTACTGAGTTTACTTGAAATATGTATGCACAGGGAAAAAAGTTCAGTGAACTGCAAAGACTGCAACACATCTATATCATTGAGTCAATTTAAAGTTTTACCTCAAGTCTAAGAGAATGTTGGTTAAACATCTATAACTGCATCTGTTTAAATAAATAACAGCAGTAGTTCTGCAATAAGACAACTGTTGTAAGTGCAATCATTTTATTGGTCTTTTTTCCCTTTTAGGAATTAAGGCTGCAATCCTAAACCTAGATTTGGCAGTAAGTTCCACCAATATCAGTAGGATTTGCCCTGAGTTAAACATAACTAATTTGGTATTTAGCATCAGCTATAATATTTGTTATATCAGGGGGGATATGAGCTACTAAAATTATATAGATAGATTATCTGAATTTGTCTCATAGTTTATTTCTGGTGCTACCCTTCATACAGAAAAGCTGTCATTTCTATTCCATCTTTTGCTATTAATAGCTCGATTTTCTGTTGTGGTATACATTCTCTGTCTAAGATACACAAGATTATGCTAAAGGAACATTTCCTTGAAGCAGAGACCCCCAACCTTTTGGGCACATGGAACTAGTTCCATGGAGAAATGATTTTCCGTGGACTGGAAGGGATGTCGTTTTGTGTGCTGCCTGCATCCTGTGAATGGGGCTTGGCTTGTTTGCGCGGACCGGCTGTTGGCATGCCGTGGGTCAGTGCCAGTCCATGGATCGGGGGTTGGGGACCCTGCCTGAAGTATTTTACAATGTTGTAGCATGATGCTGGCATTTAATTTCACAACTTTGCCCAGAAAATACTCATCTTTACCTTTACATAAACCTGTTGCATCCTGTAAATAAGCATTTTCGTATCCTTAAATTCTGTCTATACTGGTAGGTGAGTGGAGCCAATTTACAATTAATGACAGCTTCATTCTTATGTAGGATATTGCCAAAACAAGGTTACCTTGGAATTTAAGTGATCTGAGTTCTATCAAAATCTTTTTACTATCTATTGTTTTCAACAAATGAAGGAATTAGCATAAATCATTTGATGCTATGTGTTAACAATTATTTCTATAAATCACTATATAGCTTTAATACTTCTAATTCTATATAAAGTAATATTTTATATAGAATTCTTTAAAACATGTACATGTACACTAATGAAAAAACAATGGTTGTTTCACATTTTTAAATCTGATTTTTAGTTGGTTTTTCTACTTCTCCATACTGGGGTATATTTGAATAGCTCCTCTATAAAAGGTGAATAAAATACAGAATTGTTGAAACAATTTAAAAAAAACTGTAGATATCTAGTACAGGCCACAATAATATCACTACACAATTAGTACAGAATATAATGTATATTACTTGCACAGTAACATTGTGATGAATTAGATGGCATTTGCCCTCCCCCAGAAACTCATATATAACAAACATTTGAATTATGAACACATTATTAAATGTTTTTCAGGAATACCTTTGTGATGAGCCATATATTTGAAAGAGGCCAATATTCTGTGTCTGTTGGATTTTGACAGTTATTTCTTCTGGCAGTGACTTTCCTCATATTTTCTATGGTAACTGACATGAGGAGAACCATCTGGGGATCAGTCTGCATGTCATAAAAGAATTTGATGTTAAATTTTTTACTTGATAGCAGTAAAGGTAACAACAGATCAGATTCAACATATTTTTTATTGCAATGAGGTATCATCCCACAACAATCTAAATAAAGCATTTTTAAACTGTATGTAGCATAAAACTAAGTTGTTGTCACATTGTTAGTTTTTACCAGTTTAAATTCTGCATAGATCAGTCAAATACTTTTTATATTTGGTTGCTCAAGGGTAAACCCCCTACAATTCAACGGAATTCCTAGATTCCTCGATTAAAGCCTAAAAATGTGCACACAATTAAATCTACCATTTAGATATGACTAGAAAAGCAGTCAAATCAGGTGACCTTACAACAGTAAAATCACTGAGCTACATTACAAGTTTATAATTGTGGTAACGGAGAGGCTATTCAAAGATCGTCTGATTGCTTTGAAAGCCACGTATGAAAGCTAATTTTTATTTTCAGAACTAGCAATCATTTCGCAGAGGAATATTCAAGGTATCAAAGACACACACTATGGGAAAAGAATGCTCAATTTGATATTACCTGTGAGCCAGCTGCAATAATATTGAGACAAGAAACCCCACAGTTCTTATACAATGGGAACTAATCCCCAACAAAAGGATGAGGGGCTTAAAGCAACACATGTATTTGCCCTCTCCATTTTATGTTGCTATCAGAGGCAACACAACTGTGTGAAAGATTGTTATAGTTGGAATTAGTGAGGGATAGTATTATGATGTGCATAACTCCTGCTGAAAGTCCCTGTGTCCTCTTAGTCACACCACTGGCTTTAATCTTATCATGTTTGATTTTTATGGTGCACTGGGGAGGAAATTTTGTTCCTTTGTATTTATTTGAGGTTGGTACCCAGCACTAATACCATGCTGTGTTTCAAGAGATACAATGCTGGATATTAGTTGAAAAAAAACTGCGTAAGAAAGCAACATCATATCCTTCTAACTCAGCTTCAGGTGATATTATAGTTCTGAGGAGTGTGGAACAAGGATGTAACAATTTTAATAATCATATTAAGTATCACCTCTTTGGATGCATAAATCCTTCTATCTCATGCCGTCATATTGCACAGTAGAGGAAAGTGAAATAATCTGTCTGATTCAGAAATCAGCAATTAGCATCCTTTAAACAATTAGTTAAATGTTTGTGTAGCCACTATCTGACAGTATCTCTGGAACTTTTACTCATCTTTATTTGAATTCCAAAAAGAAAATTAAAAAACCCAGTTAACTTACAATAATAATACTTCCTACATTATGTAAAATCTCAACTGTTATTTGAAAAAAATATTCAGGCGAAGATTTCCAAGGTGTTTATATGACAAATTAATTGAATTGATTCTGAATTTCTCAGATTCCACAGAAGTATAGTCGAAATGAGATATAAAATAGTTGGAATAGTTGTACTATCTTATTTGAATAATTAATTAGCCCTGCAGGAATTGGTCTAAACCATAGCTTTGGAGAGATACAGCACAGTCTAATCCTATGCCAGAATAGATAATTCAGTGATTACAGGCACCAAGATGGCCATCAGCCCTCCCTTAAAGCCACTGTGTAAGGCTTTATTTATTTAATCCACATTCTATTTTTTAAAAAAACTGAATTAGTTGACATACTGCAAAACAATCCTCATTTAGAAAAGTGCCTCTGAACCCCACTTAATATATCATATACAATTTTTAAAAATATTGGAGTGGGGAAATGAAACATGAATGTTAAAGAAATCTGCTAATACAAACTCTGTGCTATAAAGCAAAGATTTCTCGTAAAATATACACTAGTTTGTGATTTAAAATTTGGGCCAGTCACTCTTAGCCCGGCTCATCTCACAGGGTTGTGGTTGTGAGAAGAGGCAGAAGGAGCACTGGATATGT
>JANHFO010006145.1:0-16694 GCA_032468095.1 Pareas carinatus | reverse complement strand
GTTTCCTGCAGTGAGTTGCTGCTTATATTTGATATTGCAGTATTTGCATCTTTTAATGCTTGTGCTAGATATTTCTTTGGAACAAGCTTCAATGCAGGCAGCCTTATCCTGACATTCCTGAGGCAGAGGAGAGGATGCCTGGGTTCCAAATGAAAACAGTTGTATATCTCTGCTGGATTCCTCTATTGCCAACTCCCCCTTGTTTGTCCCTACATTCTGGGTTACTTCAGGCAAGGCTTTGATTTCTTTGCTCTGGGTAAACCTTTGCAGTTCTTCCAATACTGCTTCAGTGAATACTTTATTTCACATTGTAAATCGACATTGATCTGCTAGCCTCTGTTCTGTTATTTCTGATTCTGGATGTTGTTCTTTCTAGAACTGGTACATTCGTTTCAAATATCCTCTTCTTGTTGGACTTGATTTATAATAACAGATCATTATTTCTTTGTTTTCAAACATTCCATATATGCGATGGGTGTTGTTGTTGTTGTTGTTATTTTCCTGCAGTTCCTGGTTTTATTTTATTATTTTTTTGCTGCCACCTCATTTATATAATGCAAAACAGTAGCATTGTGCATACCTTTCCTGGAAGTAAACTCCATTAGACACTATGTTCTGAGGAAACAGAGGGTACTTTTAAGAAATTATATTGAAAGCAATTGCTAGTGCCTAATTTTTTGGGGGAGGGTGCTAATTTGACTGCTGACAGAACCTGTGTATTTGAACACTGGGGATGCAACAATGAACTTGGAAACAAGATGTATTTTACAAGGTTTAGCATGTTTGCTAAAGAAATAGGGATTGTAATGTTATCATCTATGATCTTTGCAAGGCATGGAGCACTATCAGTAGCAAAAATTTGATTTCTGAACAATTTCCACATTTAGGTATTGAGTCTTTAATCATGATGTATTTGAATAACTCAATATTGTTTTCTTCCAAAATTGAGGCATTCGATTACTTTCCATGCAGGTAGCTTGCATAAACTGAAGTTATTTGAAACAAGAGCCTTATTTTTCTTACTTAATAACATTTCACTCCTCCATTTATCTGAAGACTGGAAGAACGTTACCAATGCAGAGTGTCTGTGTATTTTAAACTGGTTGACCAGCCTGCTGAATACTCACAGTATATCAGGGGTGTGCTTGTATAACCTTTACACAGCTTTCAGGCATCTTGAACCCTGGAATTGATGAATTGGGCCTCCTGAGATACTAACTGCTGACACTGTATTTTTAAAGTAGATAAATTATATCTATCAGTTCTGTGTCAAGTTTGCTTCTCATCTCTTTTCATGACCTGTACACAAAAAGAAGAACTATTTCCAGGTGTAATATGGTAACTCTTATTAAAATAGTTCAGAAACTATTTCTTTCTTGCTTGAAATTAAATGGAACATTTTGATTTTGAAATGTTTGCTTCTTCTTTAAACATATCTTTAATTAATAAATGACGACCTAAAAGACACACCAGTTTTGAAAACGGTATTTGCTCCAGAATTTGCAAGTATTATAAACTCAGCAACCTCAGCTATTTAGACCCAAAGTCATGTCATCACAAATGAACAATGACTTAAATTAGTGCTCCCGGACCTTTGTAGGTTAGCAGACCAGCATGAGGGCGGGGAGGGGGGGAGAGAAGGGAATGTTTTCTTGTGAGAGGTGAGTGCATGCATGCACCCATGCGCCCATTGCTTGCACGAGTGGGGTGCTGCAATTGTCTAGCTCTCATTCTGTGTGAATGCACTGATGCATGCATGACAGTTCTCTGCTCACACAGCCTGGTTGCCAATAGGTCCTTGCCCAGTTGTGGACAGCAGCCCACAGGTTGGGAACCCCTGACTTAAATGATCTAGTGAAGTCTTCTTCAGACAGGTACGTTTAAGAAACATTTAATCAGTACTGGCAGAGAATATGGAAAGTCACTGTATCTGAATGTGTGGGGCGGGTGAGGCTACAGAAAACCAATTTAGAGCATTTCCCCCTTTGTTTCATCAGATATGGTAAATAGTCATAGTATTTCAAAATTAGCCTGATGTTTATTTAAACAGCACAGATGAAGAGCAAATAAAATCGATCTTTAGTAAAACAAAAATAGTGCAGAAGACTTTAAATCTCTGCTTAGTAGGGCTATTTATATCCCCATTTATGAAGAAGCTCTTATATAAACCTGTTGCAGGAAAGAGAATTAAAATAGAACCTTCTTTGTATCATGTAACTTTGTCTCTTAGTCCTTGGGATTTAAATTCCAATGCAGCCTATCATAAATGTTTACAGATTACATACTGCTTGTAAATATAATGAAGGACTAGTACAGTACTTTGAAATTTCTCCAACTTTCATATCACATTGCTCATGTTACATTTCTAGTTTTATTTATTTGTATATTTTTAATTTATTTTCATATTTTTAAATTTTTGGTTGGGCTTGCTCCTTAAATCGCAGAACAAATGCTTATCAATCAGCCACCAAAAATTTTACCCCTAACATCATCTACACAGAAATCCTAACTCCAAAATCTTTTTAAGCAAGTCCTATCCTAGGAAAACTAATAAACAAATTTGGTTTTTCTGAAAATATACTTGGTAATCTTCTCATATCAGAGATTATATTCATCTCCTGTGGTTTATTTTTCTGCTACTCATAGCAGATATAGATTTGGGGTGGAGGGGATGATTACTTTGGAAAAATTAAGTCTATTCTTCTTTCTCCCAACCTCTAAGCCCGTTTTTTCTCTCAGATGTTTAGTTAATGTGACTTTCTCCTACTTTCTTACAATTATGCTATGTGAAGTTCAAAGGGGTGGCAAGATGTCAGTTCTTCAACTAGCCCTTCTCTCCATGAGAAAGGGTATTGTCAAAAAGGGCAACCAGACAGTCTGTCTCATGACACAGAGTCAAACTCTGCTAAGTAACTAAATAAAGATGTAATTTTAATGATGATTAAATTGAAGCACCTCATTAATTTCCTGTGAGAGGTGGAGAAGTACATAGGAGCTCTTTCTCTAAATTCTTTGTTTGTCTGGCTGCAATCATCCCCTTGCAACGTCTGGTTGAGTCTAATTTAAGTATGTAAATTTAATGGTTCAGTAAGTAAAATTGCTTTTTATTATTTAGAATGGTTTGTGCAGTAATTTATGAGTTTGCAAGCTTCATTTGATGGGAGTGTCTGATACAGCAGGTGACAACAGTGAAGGACATATTTATCTTTAAAGATACAGATAAGGTATGTGCCAGAATAAATAGTTTTGACACTAGCCTACACCTGAGCTTTAGAACTAAAAGTCAGCATGCTGACCTAACCATCTTATGCTCTAATTGTAACCTTTTGGTTCATAAATGTGTGCTGAAGTCACAAGAACATCATCATATCATATTTATTTCATTTTAAAAAACTTGGATATCTTCTGATTTATTGGTATAATAGTTCCCATGTCCTTCAGCCAGCACATCTAGAAACCAAGTTGAGGATCATGTTAATAACTTGAATGTATATTTTAACATTTTTCTATCCAAGTATTGTGATTTTGGTAGTTTTATTGTTGACTCCTGAAATGAGGTTTAGCTGCCATTGATACAGATGTTGCATTTAATGTAGATTTCTATTGGTAATGGGGACAATTCACAGAATAGAGCCAATTACATTGTCTATATGCTTCCTGATTATTCAGCATGCTAATTTGTGTTATAATCCTCCCACTCTTTGGTTGCTTGGCATTTAGAAGAAGATTCAAACAAGGAGAAAATTACATAATCTTTGCCCTCCTGGTTAATCAGATTTGGAGGTCAGGTCTACTGAGATTCCATCAAACATTCTAAATATCTATTAAAACCATTGTTGACATGCCTACCTCTATTGTGACAAAACCAGATGACCACCTGTACCTCACATGGTGCTAGCCAGTAACATTCCCATAAAGTACTCTCTAATTGCAAGGCAGTTGTGTGATTATCTTACATTCATGTTATTATTTTACATTCTCATAGCTGTGTGTCATGGGAAACATTGTTCCGTATTCCAGTTTTTACAAAAATGAGGACATTATTCATAAGACCTTTGGTATTTTAGCATTATTACAGTTGACTGTGCTTCTTTTGAAGGCATCCCTGATCAGTTCTTTCTTGCCATTTTGATAGCTGGCAACTTTGACTGAAAACAATATTAGGAGGGAAAATCTATTTTCGTTATCTCATTCTGTCATCATCTTTTATCCGTCTGTCTTTCCATCCTGCCTTCCATCCATGCATCTCAGTATCAAGAATGCCTGGGATGTAAACCATTTGAGGTAGACTAGATTGGAAGCCAAAGTTATGAATGCCATACTAATAAAATGAATCCTCCAAGTCTGAATACACTTCCTCCATCTCTCCCTTTATATTCATGAGCAGTAGGGAGGGTCAAGTCTGAAATGCTTTCTCAAATTGCACTTCTATCTTGGACTCAAATTTCTTTTATCTGACATTGACTTAGTTGCAGCTCTTCCAACTATTTTTCAAGATCATTCCTACTTCCCATCACAGGGGGGTATCTTTAAGATATAATTACAGTGGTACCTAGGTGCTTGTTGGTAATTCATTCTGGAAAATGTGATGAATACTAAAACCGATGGATCCTGAAAAAACCACATGACTTACCACGTGAGCTGCTTACTATTTCAGCTGGAAGAAATACTGGTTCATGAGGCAGCTGACGTCAGTCATTTCTTCCTTGTGGATCGATTAATGGGAGAAAAATGAGGGCTGGGACAGAATTTTTGCTTCAAAATGCATCAAATACTGAAATCGATGAGTTTTGAAGCAATTGAGTGCCAAGGTATTTCAGACTTGACCCTCCCTACTGCTCATGAATATAAAGGGAGAGATGGAGGAAGTGTATTATATTGTATTTTATTATTTTTAAAATAATTTTGTTTTGCTAATATATATCTTATTCATTTTTACTTGTTTCAGTCAAAGTCAATTAAATGTTGTGGAAATGTTTCCTACATAAATAAAAAAACAGCATAGCTTCTAAATTTATATTTCTTTGTATGGTTTATTTGATTATAATAGAGCCAGTCTGTTTTAATGGTTAAAGTAGCGGACTAGAAATAGGGAAATATAGAACTGCCTTGGATATGAAAGCCAGATGCGTGACCTTGGACCATTCATTCTCAACCCAAGGGAAAAGATAATAACTAACCACTGCTGAAAATGCCACCTCTAAAACTGAATGGGGGCTTGCCCGTGTAGTTGCTGGGAATCAAACTGACTTGATATTGTTATTTGATTATAGTAACGTTCTTCTCAATCAAATGTCACAGAGATATCATTTATTTTAAGTTCTTATATGTTACTTATAGGAAACTTTGTCAAGGAAGCTGAGCACAAGACATAGAAATATAAATATTACAGGAATATTGTATTTATTTAAGCAATTTTTAGCTGCCCTTTAAGGCTATAGCCATATCCCCACTTGTACCTAACCATAACATAAATATGTTCAAACATACTTTTTTTTCTTTTCTTTTGCCATAGCTCCATTACTTTACTATCCTCTAATTCCCAGCTAGGGCTTAAGACTTCTTTGACTGTAAAAATAATGCTTTCCCCCTTATTCTTGTATGGGCCCTGAGCCTCCTCAAATTTGTTAGGATTTGTCATCTATTAACCTTGGAGGGAATTCAGTGACTGTCAGTGTCTGAGAAGAGTGACAACAAAGGGATTGACAATGGGGATAATCAATTTCATGCCAGTAGAATTTTTTTTTTAGACAGAAAGACGGTAAAGAGCAGTTCAACTCAGCAGCGGGGAAAGGCCTTAGAATTTTCAAAGTTTCCAAACAGCATTGCAATTGTTTGACACTCTGGTTTGCATGCATAAATGATTGTATACATAAAGCAGAAATATCAGATTTATATACAGCCCCCCCCTTCAATCTCTATAAATATGTATCTGCCAACTCAAAGATGGGTGGATTGGGCTATAAAGTGGTAGAGAAGAAAGACTCATTGTCTTCCCAAGATTAATTTGCACAATGAAAACAATTGCAGCTTACCAAATCATAATAAATATTACAATGCTTAAATACAGTCAGTTACATAAAACATAATTAAAGAATGTCTGTCAATATTAGTTTTTGGTCAACGTGCCAAATAAATGTTAGCAATTTTCTTGTTTGTAAATTATCTTTTGGTATACATTACATAGTTCTTACTTTATTTTAGAAGGGGCTTTGGAAGAGGGTCAATATTAAATAATTTTTAATCTGAAGCTCTCTTGCCGCATAGACCAAGGGTAGGCAACTATCTAGCTACATGTTGCCCTTCAAAGCCTTAGATAGTGCAACACCAAACTTTAGTCACAAATGTGTTTAAAATGAATCTCATGTGTTTTTTTCAATTAGAAAACAAAAACAGTGGGTAATTCTCCTCAAAATGTAACTTATCCTCAAAGTCCCATTGATTCATAAATGTTCTTATTGGACAAAATAATAGCCTATTCACTCAAGTTCTTGCCCTTCAGCCCGCAAAAAAACAAAAAACTGAAAAAAGAAAGTGTTTTCCTGGATTAGTCAAAGATGATTCCTGATAAAGTTTCATATTGTCCTATCTTTCAAAATCATAGCTTAATCAACAAGAGCAATGCTAAGTTTTACATTAATATCTCTATGAACACTGTGGACAGAAGTTGTATTATACATAGTATGGGCTATTAGGTTATGTACTCCGATTTTGTCCAGTTTGATAATCAGCTGCTTCTCAAGGAAGACTTCCAGACAAAATTAGTCCATCCCTCCTTCCCCAATTGTTTGCAACCATTCTACCTCATTCACATCATTTAAGTGTTCCTTCTTCACCTTGTCTCAAAAGCAATCTGTTAAGGAGGGAAAGACCTAATAAGCAGGACGAGGAACCCTTGTTAAGAAACCCACATCAAATATATTTCTTAGGTTTACCTCACTTCCTTTGCCATTTTTCTTACTTCAAAAACTAGCAAAAGTAGGCACTGCTTGTCTGAAGCAACCGAGTTCCCAGATCCAGATATCTTCCTCAGTTAACCTACTATGGTTTTCTTTTTTAAAAATAAAACTTTATAGCCTGATCTTAAAACAGGAAAAGAGAAGGCATCCATGGTAGAAACAGTGTCCTTGTTCAAGGAAATCATGTGGCACACCACTGTTACTAACCCATTTACTTCTCTTAGTTATTAATATATGTCTACCCTAACCCTTCCCAATTGGAACCCCTATGAACATTCCACAATTCTAAATGATAAAGCAAAAGTCAAGATTTCTTCTGGCAGGTTTGGACCTTTTCTGTTTGTTGTACTAAGAATTCTCAATAAGCCTAGGGGGTCTGTCCAGACTGTGGTTTCCTGGATGTCTGGTTGGCCAATGGAATATACAGTCAGGAGTGTGGGAAGTGTCCCAGCTGGAGTTCTTCCTTTCCCATAGCCCAGTCCAACTGTGAGCTTCAAAATGCAACCCTCAAATACATCAAAATAAACTAAAAAATAAGACATGATATGGAATCCCTTGTAAAGAGAAGCTTAAGGAATGTAAGAAAAAAGCTTTAAAATAAATACTATAAAAGGGAAATGTCACAGAGATTTATAAAATTAGGAATGTGTTAGAGAGAATTAATAGAAATTATTACTCCTTATAGACATTAGGGCTAGAGGTCATTCAGTTGAGTAGGAGAAAGCAAAAATTAAGTTCAAACAAGCAAAGGGATGTCTTCGTTCACATACATTGTTATCAACATATGGAATTCAAGTAGCATACATGTATTTAAAAGAGATTAATCAGGTCTATTAGTGTCACCTAATTGCACCCAAAGAAATGCAAGCTCAGTGCTGAGAAGCACTTTTCACACTAGGTACTCTGAAAAAAATATTTATGGATAGTTGCCATAGCATACTTACGGGCTGAAAGATACTCAGGATGCTGGACAGTTGTAAAGAATAATGGCGCACCTTAAAAGAAAATGCATGTTCTGAATATCTGAAATATTCAGAATTTAGATACTCAAGCTCTGAGAAAGAAAGATTACCGTATTTTCTCTCTCTCTTTCAAAATGTGGACAACTGCTAATAATTCAGTACTTTTCTTCTCTCTGTACTTTGTGCTGTTGAGCCTAATGGCTTGATTTTCTAATGTATAATGGATTAGAGATCCATTAGAGATCCATTAGAGATGATGCTTCAAATACATCTTCAATTTTGGGAACCTTCCTCATTCTACTTTTGCATAATCTAATCTCTACTTCAGGTTCTTTTGTTCTTATTCTAATTTTGTATTGAGGTTTAAGAATACGGGAAAGGATTCCTTCTCTGATATTTCCAAAACAAAGAAGGATTAAAAAAAACCTGTGCTAAGAGGGGATGCCTTTTAATGTTTCTCTGGGCAACTGTTAAATTTCTATTAAAAATATCCTACCTTTCCCCCTCAAAAAATTAAAGTTTATCATTGCATTTTTGTGCATGATACAGTAGTAGAGAGTTGGAGTTTCCTATTTGCAACTTTGGATATTAATCATTTTGATTGCTTTAATTGTTGGTTTTAATTGTGTACACCACTCAGAGTTACTGCTGTGAAGTGGGTAGCCTTATATACAATAGCAACTTTTTTAATGCTGTCATATAATAATAGTTTGGGGAAATTGTTCTCCCTCAACTTGATACCCTTGAACTGTGCTGGATTACAAAGAGTTGGCGACAATATAGTTCCACATAACTGGAGGGAATTGGAAAGGAAAATGCTTTTGTAGATCACACAACTTGATGCTTCTGCTCTGATTTCAAACTGAAAAAAGGCAAATTATAATTGTGGATTCTCATACATTCCATTAAAAATTAGCTTGATATACTTTTTTAAGAGCCAGGTGAACAATGAGTATATTGATCTAACTTTATTTTATTGAAAATTGATCACCTTGCATAGCATGGAGAGTAGGCTTTTCTGTACTTATTTGGTAATATCTAATTATCGTCTGGATCCTTTCAGCCCAGATATAGTAGGCTTAATAGAAAGAAATGTTAAAACATATATCAATGGCTATCCTGGTATGTGGATTTTACCACCTACTTCAGACTTTTAAAACTCTATGCTTACTTGAGTGGGATGTACTTCCATCCTCTGGTCAGGAACAAGGACATTGTTTTGCAAGTTATTCTGTAATTTCCTTCCCAAATAATTAACAGAATAACAGAACAACATGTCATTTCTCATTAAGGATTTCAAAGCAGTTTGTGAATGTCAGTTTTCTGCTACTAAGAAAAAATAGTCAAAAAGAAAGATCTTGGCTGTGTGAATTTAATTACTTTGCTTATGATCTTTCACTCTTTTCTCCTTTGTTTGTTTTACTTTTGGGGCATATTCTATTCTGTTTTTTTTCTTTCCTAAGCATCTCTTGCTTTTTTTCTTCTTTTTTTTGCCAACTATCACTTCAACATTTTGCTTTTTTACTCTATGGTTCTGTGTTGCTTATTCTATCCCTCTTTCTTAGACCAATGATGGATAAAATGTCAGATGTTGCTGAATTGCAGCTTGCAGTACTAAGAGAACTCAGAGTTGCAAAAACATCTGCAAAAATTTCTTAGTCATGCTTCTCTTGTCCTTTATTATATACACTATTATAATTTATGTTCATTTGCCATCCTTAGGATGCTCAGGTCAGCTAACCAAAAAAAATAAAATCAAAACATGATTTTTAAAAAAGTTTCTTTGAGATGGATACTGGAGACTAAAGCAAGTGTCTGCATATGAGCATGTGCAATTTCAAGATATTTTTAAAAGGAAGATAAAAGCTAATATAAACTAATACGAAGGAGGGGAAAGAAAAAAGAAAGAAAACAAAGAGAAAGCAAAAAGTGCAAGACAGTAGTGAGGGAGAAAAATATAAATCAGAAAGGAAGAAAACAGATATAAAGAAGTAGCTTCCACTCTTCTTTATAGCAGTTATAAGTACAATTATAAATTTACCTCTTAGTCTATCGCTCAAGCGTAACTTTATTCTTTCTATATTATAGCCTGTTTCATCATCAAAACTATAAATCACAAGTTCATTTTTTCTGTTTTATATATAAAATCCATTAGTATTTTCCAGTCAGTAATAAACACAGAAAACTGTCTTTTCTCTGATCAAAGGTGTCAATTTGGGCATATCAGCAAGTTCCATCATCCATCTATGATGGGAAGTGCTGAATCTTTCGCTCTTTGCATCCTGCTGCAGTTATCATGTAAAACAATAAAGCCCCATTACCTTTTTCCCAACAGTAAGTCCATCAGTCCCAAAAGAAAATCCCCGTGGTTTCAATGGTATTAGTCTTTAAAATCATTGGAAAATCCTCTAAAATCAACACTTTTCTAGCTTTTTTTACATGTCTACCAAACATAATAAATGCCCCTCCTTGTTCACATTTCCAACATAAATTTATACATTCTAGATGACTTCTCTGGTGACATACGCTAACGGTACATCATTTTATAAAAATTCTCTTTAAGATTTATAGCATAGTGTGCATTTCAATCCTCTCAACCACATATTTTCCATTATTCCATTTATTTTAACAAGAATTTTTAGCTCACTTTATTATGTTTTTTGTTCTTCAAGAACCTTCAACACATGTTGAAATTTCAATAAAAGTTTATACATTTTAACAATTACAAGTTAATCATTTGTACAGTTTTGTTTCAAACTCAGTCTTACAATGTTTAAAACCATAAACACATTTCTTTACGTTAAATCTAATAACTGTAAATAAGAAAACATTGACTATTATATCCCGCTGCTCCCAGTTCCTGTCTTAATTTTATTTTAAATTCCCCTTGACAAAATTCTAATATCTCACAATAAGTTAGCCATTTGTGTTTGGCCATTATTTCTCGTCTAAAATGCTTCTTATGTTCAGAGCCACAAAAGTGTTTTCAGGCACAACATGGGTTTATATCTATTCTCAATATGGCACATCTAACACAGGAGGCTAAAAGCAGGTGTTGAGGGAAAACATTTTACAGATTACAAGCTCCTGGCATAGTGCTGATTTATTTCATGTCCTATTGGTTGATGTGTATGTTAAAAAGAAGAGAAAAGATGCGGGGGATAAACTGAGTGGAATGAAAATTTGTTTCAGATGGATTAAAACCATGAAGCTTCTGCTGGATCACGACTGCAGAGTATCTGGTCTTCCAGATGTTTCTCAATCAAACCCTTACTTGCCAGGGAATGATAGGGATTCAACACCACATAGAGGGAACAAAGATAACCAGTTTTCTCATTTTGTTCTCACTAGTTCAAAATATTTCAAAGTGATCCAATTAGCCACAGTGGTGGCTGCTTGCCAATACCCTGGGTTGCCCATGTCACCGTTTAGAATACAAGTCAGGATTTCAAGAAAATTTTGATTCTATGGTCATAAAAAGGAGAGAGCTCAAACAGACTTTGCTTCCAATTGAGAAAGCTCTGGAGCACTTTTATTCAATTTCCTGACACAAGTGTCTTGTTCAGGTTCTGAGCCATTTTTATTGTGACAGGACTAAATCTCTCTTCATTTTACAGTAAAGGCCATTTGGGCTTCCTTGTCAGATCAGTCTGGACCTAAATTATGACATTTTTCATTTTGATTGAGAATTGTATCTGAAGTGAAATAAAAGCTGCAATTATGCCACATAAAGCTGGATGTGTGAAACAACAAGGCTAGTCATCGTTTCGCCGATGGATGTACTGCCTTCATACAGTTCAGTTAAAGGGGCTTTTAAAAAAATAAAATCCTGTGAGATTCAGGGATAGAAAAACAATACAATTGCCACTTTTCTTAACTTAAGCCTTTCAACCCATTGGACTCTTAATGTCCAGAATGTTTGGTCAAGATGGCCAGAATGGTTGATCTAGGGATAGATTTAGTGTATCCTTCCCATATTCTTCTTTGGGGAGATCTAGAGCAGCTGATAAGGAGATTTCACAAGACCTTTCATCAAGATATTGACTGGGAGGAGATATTTCAAAAGTACAAGAGATTCACATCCACACTGGCCTTATTTTGCCACAGACATGCCTTATGGAATTTAGGGATTCAGACCTGAAAACTGAATTTGGTCCTTTTGAATAAATTGATTTTTCCTCTAAAAGTAAGTATGCTTCTTTTAGGTATAGGAAAAAGTATTGGGAGTTCTTGATTTCGATTCATTTAGTGACCATTCAGAGTTAGAACAGCACTGAAAAAAGTGACATGACCATTTTTCACCCTTACGACCATTGCAGTATCCCCATGGCTACATGATCAACATTCAAATAGCAATAGCAGTTAGACTTATATACCACTTAACAGAGCTTTATAGCCATCTCTAAGCGGTTTACAGAAATCAGCCTCTTGCCCCCAACAATCTGGGTCCTCATTTGACCGACCTCGTAAGGATGGAAGGCTGAGTCAACCTTGAGCTGGTGGGACTCGAACTGCTGAACTTACTGGCAGCCGACTGTTTACAGAAGTAGAATGCAGTACTGCACTCTAAGCACTGCGCTACTACAGCTCATGTAGTTGCCAAATGCTTGGCAACTGACTCGTATTTATGACGTTTGAAGTTGCTCCGTGTCATTTGATCACCTTTTGTAACCCGATAAGCAAGGTCAATGGGGAAGTGAGGTTCACTTCACAACCACAGTAATTTGGTTGTTAACAACTGGGACAAGTAAGATGGCAAAATGGGGATAAAATTCCCCATTTAACAACTCTCTCTCTTAGCAACAGAAATTTTGGACTCAGTTGTGATCGAAATTTGAGGACTACCTGTACTAGATATGTCACTTAACCCAGCTAGATGCCAGCACTTAGCTAATATTGAAAAGTGCATGCCCATGTAGTCAGTCAGCAAGAATTCCAGGAGAGATTCTTAAACTTCATCTAGATCTGAAAGATGTTTTTTTCTTTAACTTTCATTGGCCTCTGAACTCAACACTTCTCTATTTTCGGTATAAAATTTTACAAATAAGAGTTGCAGGTTTCACAGAGTCGGTATTTATCCTTACCCTTAATATAAACGGTAATGGGCACATAAGGTGCAAAGTGGATACGATCCTCAAAAAACAAATTTGCACAGATAATTTGTTTGATTTTCCTGCCCGTCTGCCTTATCTTCCTATTCTTTAGTTATCTCTAGACTCTTCTCAACTTTGCATCTTTGTCAACAAAGCTATATACAAGATCTCAGTCAAGTTGTTTTCTGGGCTTTATACCCACTAAATCTTGACTTCATCTAATCAAAGATGAATTCACCTTCTGGCATGGCATGGCATAGACAGAATAAGCTTGGGTTTGGATTGTTTTTTTTAAATAAGGGTTTGTTTGTTTTCCTAGAAAGAGAACATTTCATGGCATTTTCTTATTCATAATCTGAAAGGCAAATAGCAGGGGTGTGACCCTATTTACATGATGTGCAAGGACAGAGAAAGGATGAGCGTCTGCAATGAATTGAGAATTCTGCTGATCATAATTAGTTACATGAAGTAGATTGAGGGAAGACTGAAATGACAGACAATGCAGCTACCCTCTCTAATTTTCATGGGAAGTTCCCTATGCCATTTTTTAAAACATATTTTGTGGACAAGGCATAGTACTCTCATTCAGAGAGGCCACAAATGAAGATTCAAATCTGTGATGGCTGAATACATATGCTATGCTAAACTAGCCAATTAACCAACCAGAAAGAAGGCAATTCTGTTGATACCCAGCTTTATATTCTTTTATTCTTCTTTAAGGAAAGAATGGAAGTAAGCAAACTAAAGCCAAATTGAACAAGTTAGAGATGTTCTCCCTTAGGAAGTCTGTTGGTCTGAAGATGCTTTGTGTGTGTGTGTGTGTGTGTGTGTGCGCGTGCGCGCACATACATATAAACACACACAACCTGGGTGCTGCATAAAGGACAATTGGGCATGCTCAGTTCTCAAACCAATCATTTTTATTAATATCTCCAAATAAATGTTAGGCTAAGATTATCCCATTCCTTCCTTATGTCTTTCATTTGGCAAGGAAACAGTTGGCTGTGAAAAATGCTAGAAACGTGGCATTATCTTCCAACAATTCAGCTAATTATCCCTTCCAGACTAATATAATAGAAAAATGATACTATTGGATGAAAAGGAAAAGTGAGGAGAGAGAGACAAGGGGAGGGGATGTAAGAGAGATGGACACGGAACTTTTATTTTAACTTTGTCTTCCCCCTGCAATAATTAATTATGGTTCTTCACTTATATGGAACATTATTATTGCAACTAAATTCTAGGCTAACAGTTGAACAGATAAGAATCCAGGAATTTTTGAGAAGTTAAAGATGTCAAAAAATACCATAGTATGGCCAAGTTTATTTATTTCTTCATATAAAAGCTGAATATTGCCAATACTAATAATATAGAATTCAAACCTGTATTGAGAAGTTAATAACAGAAATCTATTAATGACGTTCTCATAATGAAACTGAGCAATCAATTTAAAATTTGGGTAAGGTACATAAAAGGCTCAGCAGACAATATTTATGGCTACCTTGTGAGCAACTTCACACAGCTGAAAGAGTGACAGATTTCCATGTAAGAAGTATCTGAAAGAATGAGGTCAATTTATAAGCACACCAGATTTATGAAGCATAGCTTACGTGTTACATTGCTGTAATTTTTACATCTATTGCCAGAAACCACCACTCTGCAAGGCAAGTCTGTATCCCCATAAGGCAGGTAAAAGTGTGCATGACTAAAAGCGACAGACTTGTAGGCCATTCCCTCGGGTTCAACCATATGCAAGTTCTCACTCGATATATGACAGAGTGCATAATGCCTGGTGATGTAAGAAAAAGGCTAGTAGAGTTTTCCTGGAATATCATGCCTTTTCTCACTACTTTTGTGGCTGTTGCTAATCTTTGTCCTTCTATTGTATTCCATCAACTGCTGACAATAACCATTCTTCAATATAGAAAATTCTGCCTCAATTCCATTATATACTCAATCAAGACTAACTGACTTGAGGCAGGATAGTGTCCTGTTCTATGTCTGCGCCAGTCTGATTCACAAGAATTTTAAAAAAAGATGCTAGTGACTGATAGTAACAGATTCAATAAAATGAATGAAAAATGGAAGGAATATATTGAAATATTGTACAGTAGAGATGTCAACATCTAAGATAAGAAATTCCCTACTTATATTCCCTACTTATAAGAAGCTCTAGTACTAGAAGATGAAGTCAGATCAGCACTCCTGTTCTTACCAAGTTGGAAGGCTACAGAAACTGATCTATGTCTATGGAGATTCTCAGATTCTCATGAAAAGGCACCTTTGGGAATAGTGATGCCTATGTCCCTTCATCAATGATGCTGCCCTTATCTCAACCCTAGCCCAACATTTAGACACTTATGTCAAATATTCACATTCCAGAAAATAACCAATTTCCTGCTTTATACATCATAGAGCAAGGAATATAAACTTTATTTAATTACATCTCCTTCTAAGGAGACATCAAATCTGACAATAGTTGAGAGATTCCTAGGATTTTAGGAGGACAGAATACAGGTACCAGTTGTTTACCAAACACATTTAGGACCGGCAACTCCATCACTAAGTGTCACAGCTGTTAAGCAAAAACAATCCCATTTGTACTGGACTTATGACATTTTCACTCATATTTTAACGGTATCAGTTGTTAAGCAAGATGTAACATGACCTCAACCTGTGACTTCATTTCCACGTTTTCCATTAATTTTGCTTATTGGAAGCTGGTTGTGAAGTTTGCAAATGGCAATCATGTGACTGTGATGACTGAAAATTGAAAGGTGGTCACAAAGCTTTTTTTTTTCCCAACTGTGGAAACTTCAAATGGTTGCTAAACAAAGCAGTAGGTAAGCAAGGGCTACCTGTAAATGAAATGCCTGCAATTGTCCAATATTCTTCCCACATCACAACCACCCTCATTATCAGTAAGTCATAGATTTTGTTAACCACAATATATGCCAGGACTGAGAATCAGGTGTGCCTATAGCAATTTTATTAAGATGGACTATTGAATTATGCCGATCTCTGAGTGTTAACTCCAAACCATATCTAGGATACATGTATGGAGGCTTATGATGACTAATAGTCAGATTCAGGGCTGGGTGAGTAGGGAGAATGTAGGGAGAATGAGTCCTGAACTCAAATTGATCCAACCTTAGATTCACTGAACCCCTAACACAGTGGCCCTCCCAACCTTTTGGGCACCAGGGACCGGTTCCATGGAGAAAGGTTTTTCCGCGGAGCGGAGGGGTTCTGGTCTTGCATACTGCCCGCCTCCCCTGAATGGGGCTTGACTTATTTGCACTGTCCAGAGTCTGGGGTGTGTTTGTGTTAGAGACCTCAGCCCTAACAGACACACTAAAACGAGGTAGTATCACTTAGTATCAACTGTCAAATGGGCGGCACAACCTGCCGACTGGGGGGGGGGGCAGGAGATGGGGTGTGTTTTTGCGGGCAGGGCACAGGATGACGCCGACAGTGCGGCAAAAAGAGGCAGCCCCGAGAGAGGCGCCCATGGGCCGACGCTGCTTCTTCCCGGAGCGCCTGCAGTAAAAGCCTCCCGGCCTCCACCGTTTCCAGCCCGGCCGCCCTCTCCTCCTTTGTCTCAGGCGCAACGTCCGAGTACGCGGCGCCGGGAAGAAGGGGGAGCGGGGAAAGATGGCTTGCTCTGGCGTCCTAGGAAC
>JANHFO010006144.1:307517-317734 GCA_032468095.1 Pareas carinatus | reverse complement strand
CCCCGCGGGAGGGCAGAGATCGCTCGGCAGGGTACTGGGAAGCCTCCAGTTTGGCTTGCAAGCTGATCTCCGGACTTTGTTCCGGACTTTGTAGCACCCCGCGGAGCGATCTCAAACGCTTTTTGGGAGTATTCGCTCCATAAGACGCAGACACTCCCCCCCTTTTTTGGGGGGGAAAAAGCGCGTCTTATGGTGCGAAAAATACGGTAACTCTTATTTGAGAGTAAGGCAAAACATTCACCTAAACATGAATGAGATGTTATAAGACTCATATAGATCTTTTAAAGCAGTGGTCGCCAACCTTTTGGACCTCAGGGACCACCAAATTCATAATTTGATATCCCATGAACCACTAATATGAATTTTTTAAAAAGATGCATACATTTGTAAAATAATGATCAGAGAGCTTCCATTTTTTAATATAAAAGGCACCTATTTAATATAACAAAATTCAAAAAGCTTTTTTATTATAACAAAATCATAGATGCTTATTTAATCATAACAAAATGTTTAAACGCTGCTTAATTGTAGCAAAATTAAAGTTAGTTTAATTATTACAAAATAATTCAAGTTTCTTTAAGTATTCCACATTTTAGTGTGATATTTTTTCCTGCTTGAGAAAGAGAATGAGAGACACAAACACACAGCGAGACAGACAGAGAGAGAATGAGGGAGAGACACACACAGAATGAGACAGTCAGGCAGGCAGACACACACACACACACACAGAGAAACGGAGAGAATGAGAGACCGACATACACAGAGGAACCATACAACTATACAAAAAAAATCAAATAATCTTGATTTTCCTCGGGACCACCAAAATTTTCTCATGGCCCACAGATTGGCAACCATTGTTTTAAAGAAATGGGCAACCTGTGGTTCCTCAGAGGTTGCTAAATTCGAGTCAGACTAAGGGAGCTTGGATATGTGGAGCAAATGAGAAAAACAAAACAAATTATCTGCAACTGGAAGCTTTGCACGCTAATTCTAGTTCTCAAAGTACAGTGGCACAAGCACGACAGATGCATAACTAAGCTTTAATTAAAATGTCATTAATAAACCATCCCTGCTGAAATGTTTGGTATGATTTTTTTTAGACATGCAAAAAAAAATCCAACAACAAAATGCTAATTTTAGCAAGAAAGCTACTAAAAGTTCAGCACTAATTACAGAAATGTGATCTTTAAAATTAGTAAGTACAAGTAGACATGTGGTTTTGATTTATAAAACTTACTGACTTTTCTTGTAAATGTTAAAGCATGCTACAGCAACGCTGTTGCATTCTGACACTGCTCAATGGTACAATAAATATAACTAGAAAAATTAACAAATGGAATTGGGAGAGATTTTAAGAAACCTGCTTCTGTGATGCAAGGAGCTGCTAAATGCAGGCCATATAAGGATTCCCTAAACTATTTCAAGTACTTTATTATGTCCTGGTTTATGCAAAATACAAATGCTATAATTTAGTATGCATTAACTACTTTACATACATTTGAATTTTTAAACATTTAAGAATATACAGTATTTATGATACATGTCAACTTCTGTACAGGTTGCTGGGTGGCATGCATTTTTGCAAACAATTTTGCACTCTCATTAGCTATTGTGCGTGCTGCTCTACTATGCATTTTCTGCTTTATATTGGAACATTGCAAAATCCAGAGGATTACAATTTTTAAGAGAATGGTTTAGTTGAAAGTGCAGTTAATTTATCAGAGGAAAAAAAATACTCTTTTGTCTTCCACCTCTTGCTAACTAGAAAAGCTTCTGTTTTCATTCCAAGGAGAAACATATCCGTAGTTATTTCCAGCACTGAAAAAACAATCCTTGTATTTGAATTCACTGAAATAAGAGATGTCCTCCATTACTGAGCTATTGTCACTTTTTTCCATTGTAGGCTAAAATTCAAATAAGTTGATACAAGTTGTCCTTGACTTACAACCAAAATTGAACCCAAAATTTATGTTGCTAAGTGAGACATTTGTTAAATAAGTTTTGTCTCATTTTATTACCTTTCTTGTCACAATTAAGTGAATCATTGCAGTTGTTAAATTAGAAACATGGTTGACAAGTGAATCTTGATTTCCCATTGACTTTGTCAGGTTGCAAAAGTTGATCACATGAGCCTGGAACACTGCAACCATCATAAATATGAATTAGCTGCCAGGCACCCGAATTTTGACCATGTGATCATGGGAATGCTGAAATTATGTGAAAAATGGTCATGTCACTTTTTTCAGTGTCATTGTAACTTCGAAAAGTCACTAAATGAACTGTTGTAAGTCAAGGACTACCTGTAATTTTAAAAGATAAGTAACTTTTAAGGTTCATCAACTCCTTACCATTTCTCTATTTCACAAATCAGCTTTTTACATCAAAAGATACTTGAAAAATGTTCATACTCCAAATATTTATCATGTTTTTCCATACACCTTAGCCTACTTTATCACATATACCAAGGTACAATTCTTTCTGGAAATAGGTGAAACAGTAAAGCAGAATAAATGATCCATTGGCAATTCGCAGGACTTTTGCATCACAACAGCACATTTTATCTTTAAGGGGAGGCATTTTCAAAATTGGTACCACTGTTATAAAAGCTTTTCTTGGGTAACTTCTAGTTTGCCAGTTCTGTATAAGTATTAAGCTAGAAACTGGAGGGGACAAAGCCAGCTTGGTGACCTTTGGTCAGTCATGCTCTCTCAGCCCTAGAACGACAAACCATTTCTGGGGAAAAAATGCCAAAGAAAACTGCAGCGACTTGTTCTTCTCAAATGAATCAAATATGTCTAAATGGAGTAATAATTAAAAAACAGTATCTTGCGTATCTTATTAGCCTTTAGCAAAACATTCAACTTCAACAAATAACAAGGCATTGGGGATCCAGCACTGGCAGAATATGGATGGCAGGATATTCCACCATGCTACAAAGCTGTGCCCTTTGTACTTGCTGTAATTTTCAATCCTAAGTGTAAGCAAGCCAAGAGCAAAACTGAGCATGTGCTGAATCTCCAAGATTTACTCCTAAATATTTAAGGGACAGACTATTTTCTTAATATAATGTTCAGTAGATTATCATTGACTGTCTGAAATTGAATAAACTGACGATAGGAAGCATGCAGTTTTATACAGTCAATAAAAACAGTCTCAAGAATAGCTTAATACTTACAACCAGTTCTTTCAATAATATACTTTTGAATGGAACAATTGTCAGACAAAAATTATGTGGCACAGATTGTACCCTACTAGTAGAAAGCAAATACTCGGTACTCTCCTTCATAAATATAGGGACTCTGAAAATGTGCTTATAAAATATTTTGTTGAGCAGAAATGTGAAGCTTATCCCAGGAAACATTGCTTATACTCATTTTGAAGCATACATTGCCCTTTTTCTCACAGTACTAAAAACACAAGTGCTAAAGTTATTTTCTTAGATTTGATACTCAAAATTTCTTCAAAGATTTTCTGACTTCAGAAAAGAAAAAGTAGGCTGATGTTTTAACCAATATAAACTCCCTATAGCATTCCTTCAGTACTCTAGAGGCTAACAGGTACGTCATAAATTGCACAATGACTTTATTATTCCAATAGAAGGCTATAATATTTATATATTACTAAGGACAGACTTTTTCCTTCCTTTGACTAGGTCACAATAGAAAATTAGGATTATCCATTCAGTCTTTTTAAAAGTTCCTGGCACTCTTTAACACCTAACATAAATTGCTGTTCATATCAGAAAGGCATCAAGAGAAAAATGTACGTTTTCCATCAGTGTAGTAAAATTTAATTTCCACAAGGAATTTTGACCCATGAGATAACTAAATGGAGTATGTGATTTGTGTAAAGCTGGAACAAAAAAAGGGTCTTCCTTATAATTTGCAATTAAGATAACTCTAATCTATACAAATGCAAAAAAAGAATGTGCATAGTAGGCAATATGTTTTTTTAAAATGAAATGCACTTTTCTTCACATTTCATACAGTATAAACTACATTTCTGATCCTTCTTTCAAATCTTCAGGAATTAACCAAGCTACAGAATAGTTAATTCCAGTTAGTGAATCATCAAAGGCTGCAGTTTTGGCCAGAGAATTGCTGCCCAAATATGAACTAGAAAAAAAATGCCTACTAGCATGTAGAATATAAGACATTTCCCCTTTCAATCACACCGATACTGTTTTTAAATTTCTGTCTCTATTCCCTGCTTATAGGCTTTGCTCATCTGACTAGATTATCTTTGAAAGTGAAAATAATTTTAAAATTCTGCAAGGAGAGAAACATACATACAGGCGTAGTTAAATCCCAAAATTAGAAACCAATAAAGCTTGAACAATAAATTGCAACCGCTTCCCCACCAGCAGAGTGTTCAAGTTACTCAATTAGTTTCCATGCCAATGAACCATCACAAAAGGAACTATATCCCTCTGTACATGATTTTATTATTTACATAATACAATATAGCATAGATGCTGGGTAGCATGATTATGTGCAATACATAAATATGAACTATCTGTACACATTTGCTTATCTAATAACTCAACTGAGGACAAAATTTAAAGCAAAGACCTGATGCTTTTAATGAAGAAAACTAAGACTGAACACTGCAATAGAAATCAGAAGTAGTGCCCTATGTATACACAACTATTTACAAATGAGAACAGGCATTACCACTATACTACTCTAAACTGTACTTGTTTATATAAAAAACACAAGTTTCATACATCACAAAAAACCCTTCCATTATAACACAGAAGTGATATTACCAGACAAGCATCAGTGAAGTATACTGCCTTTTCTAGAGTTGTTATTGTACAATGCTGTAGATAATGCAGCCCATGCAATACACCCAAGAACACTACAGTCCTACACCCAAATACTATTAAAATGATAAAAGCAGCCCCTCAGAGTGGTTCCAGGTACCACTTAAAGTGTACAGCAGCCATATTGGGTATGATTTCTCCATGCAAAAGGGTGCAATCTCACTACATTTGGAAACTATAAAAAAATTAAAGGCTAATCTTCTTTTCAAACCAGAACACATTCAACTTAAGATGTATATGAAAAAATTAAAGGCTTGAATACATTTGCAAACTAGGTTCATCAGATGCAGGTGCTTATTTGAAAGAGCTGCTGTGATTAACTTTTTCAAAAATGTAGCCTTTATTTTGTAAACTGAAATCAATTCTTGTTGCATTGTGCCACACAACATATTTAACAACTTAAGAGTAAGAAGCAGACAGGTCTTCTGTTGTAGGCTAGTTCATAAAATTCTGAAAAAAAGTTTCCTTCAGGAACTAGTTTTTAACAGTTGAACAATTTTTATCACTTCCAAAGATTACATCCTTTAGAAGGTAATTTTAAACTGCAGTTTATGGCACCTGAACACCCATTTCCATTTAGAAATTGGCTCCTCTGCAGTTCAGTCTTAAAACAATGAAGTGTGGAAATTAAAGATGATTACGGTTAACTATAGTAAAAGTAGACTCATTTTTCTTGGTGTATAATTTAATCAAACAGGCACATTAGCACTATCCAACGATGATATACCTCTATCAACAATCCCAAAAGGCAAATCTGCTGTAAACATGCAGATTTTATGCATCTGTTTGGCACATGTGAACTAGACAACTCTGTCCTTTGCTTATGTCTGTTTTCCAATGCAGGTCTTGCTCTTTCATTCATTTGGGGGAGGGCATGTATACATTTTAAAGGGCTGTATCTATCCAATTCTGCCTGTAACACCCACAAAATCCTAAAATATCAATCAAGAAGACAAACTAAAGTAAAACTCTGGAGAACATCAAAGGAAAATGGCCATGCATCTGCTCTTTAATGTTTTCCTAGGATATTTTAAAATAAAAACAAAGGAAGTCAGTCTTTGCACCAAGTAGGTTAGTTTATATTCTCTGGATTTTTTCAGCCACAACAACTGGATTTTCTTTCCTGATTTTTGCTGCAGCTTCTGCTTTGTAATCATATGGGCAGTTGTGCTTGTCAGAATAACGGTGAAGTCCACAAAACAGATTTCCACATCGGCAGTCAAATCCTGTGAAAACACAAAAATAGTACCTTGAAGTAAAAGTTATGGTGAAGTTTTATAAGTAAAGCATCATCTTTCTAAACAACACATTTAACTTCTAAGGGCTTTTGTCTTGTCTGAAAGTGCTTTAAATGTTTCCCAAATACAGTTTTAAAGCAAGTAACTGGACAAAATGAACTCCAGTACTCTACCTGTAAGTCCAACCTTCTTTCTGCACATAAAACATCTGTTCTTCTTTGGTTTGGGCATTTCAGGTGTTTTCTCTTCATTCTGAGATGTACTAGGTTGAGTAACTGAAGGACTTGGCTGTGTAACCACTAAAAGAACAAAGGAAATTGGTTAAATATACATTTCTGTTTTAATCTGAACTTTCATCTTCATTTATTGCTTCACATACTCCATTGTTAAATAGGACATACAAAACATCCCTATTTAAGTTTGATATTTGAAGTTGAAATGAAAGTTTCCACAATTTCAGATGTGAAACAAAAGACCAGCGTTCCAGAATTTCATTGAGAGACTGAAACAAAAATATTCTGAATTTTATGTCCTCTAAGCAAAAATTGACTGTTTAGAGTTATGTTGTTCTGGGTGCTAAGACTTGTATTTTCTATTATTTTTGCAAAATGTCTATTTATTGTAGCAGGGCCAGTTTCATCCTTGTATCAGATGTGTGATGCAGGAATTAAAGGAAAAAGCGATTACCTAAACATAGGTTGAAACTGCTATTATTGAGCACTAATCACTGACTTGCCTAGGTCAGACAGGGGGCTGTCTCTGTTTTCAGAATAAGTTCTGGATCTGTTTTGCTGCCGCTTGTGCAATTATTGCCAGTGCAAAAAGGTGCACATGCACTGAATGTATTATGCAATTATTCTCTAAGTAGTTGAATTTTTATGGCTGTTAATGCAAGAGTAGTCTTTTATTGTTGTGGTTCTAATGAAACCAGTTAAAGCACAAATAAAGGATTAAAAATCCCTTTAATCTGCTGTCAATATTGGTTGCTATGAAGATTTGGGAATTGTTTTTCAATCTGGAATATTATGTCTAAAACGCCATAAACTGCATCCAACTCAAAGAATAGGCTTGTAGAAAATATTCAGACCATCCATGAAACAGTCAGATCAGTATGATCCAGAGGGAAAAGAGAATGTTTCAGAGTTCCTTTTACTCAGATATTAAGAACCATCCTCTTCAGCATTTGTTTTTATTTGGGCAATATCAGGACAGCACCCTGAAACCAATACCCCATCTATCTTTGTCCTATCAAGACACAATTGATTTGAAGCAGTGGAACATTTGCTGGACTTGTTTCAATCATGCTGATTCATGGACAATATTAATCTTGAAACAATTATTTTTATAAGTTATATGGTGAAAAACATTCTTGAGGATATTTAGTGTACAACAAATTCTATTTTTCTCCCCTTTCAAAGAACTTTTTTCCAAAACTGAACTTTATCAAAAGAATCAAGGATCAGAACTAAGACATTTAGTGGCAATGGCTCAGCCAATGGATTTAGAATTCTGCAGTCTAGCAATATATGCTGGGAGATGAGAGAGCAGGTGTGGAGAATCCTTCAAATATTGTTTAACTCTAACTTCTATCAACCCCAATCAGCACATCCAATAAGGGAGGAAAAGGAAACTATGATCTTTTATTTGGAAAGCTAACATTCCCCTGGTTCTCACACAGACAGTAATATTTATAAGTTATTACAGCATTTTACTTTCTACTTATGTCACCTTTTTGGAAAAATATTTTTTACTGAAAATAAACACTTTGAAATATTCCTCTTTTCTCTGTCACTGTTTCACATAGCAGCTGCAACAGCTTACCATTGCTCAGAATAAATAGGAAGGTACAGTTGACCTTCAAAATGTGTTACATCTCTTACAGAGATGTTGCTATAATTTCAATACAGGGCCAGGACAAGCACAGGCCTATAATTAATTGTATGAACAGGAAGTAAAAACTAGAGAGTTCTCTATCACTTTCCAGACAGAGATCTTACTTATGGAATTGCCTACAAAACAGAAAGTTTATTTTGTTTTGAACTAACTGAAATATGCATTAAACGTCCACAGGGTGACATATTCTGATATAATTTAAATGTTGAATTAAAACAGCCACAAGGATGAATAACATTGTTTATCAATAGGTATACACGTGAGTTGCTATTTTGTCTCATATCCAACTCAAATTCACCCTTATGTTAATGTGCACCAAGGAGGGCACTATTGGGGAAACTCTTTAGACGTTTTAGTTATTAAATATGTAAGAACAAAAGCATGCAGAAAAATATTATGATTCAAATAGCATAAATAAGTGCTAAGAAATAATGAGAATTGCAATTAAAAGTATTGGGAGTGTACAAAAGTTCAAATGAATAAAGTATATTATAATATTATAAAATAAGTGGAATATATTAACCATCAGTTTAATATTAACTAATATAAACAATGTGGAAAGTTATCATTATCAATACATAATCCATGTAAAATGTTCAGTTGGTGTGTAATTTTAATATATGGAGGAAAATGTGTTGTTGCTCAGCACATAGGGGACATCTGCAAATTTTAATTCATCTTTGCTTACAGATATAAAGTGAGTTAATTAAATTTATTTTATATTTCTTGGTTGCCCATAAAACTATGCTTCATATGTATCTAAAATAAATTGTTTAGGCCATAATTATGAATGTATTGTCTTAAAATATTATTTAAGCTGCTATTATCTAGACACGAAGGATTTCTTCATTTTTGGCCATTTAGAAGCACATTGGTATTAATATTCAAGTAAAAAGCCTAAATGTATTTCTCATTTTATCTTCCACTTATGTCAAGTAACCATATAAAGCACTAACTTTCAGAAGTTGAGAAAAGGAAGTCTCAGAATATACTTTTTTGGGACTTCTGAATATAGGTAGTCCTTGACTTACGACAATTGAGTCCAATATTTCTGTTGCTAAGAGACAGTTAAGTGATTTCCCCCCTTTTATGAACTTTCTTGCCATAATTAGTAAGTGAATCATCAGTTAAGTTAGTAACATGGGTGTTAAATGAATCTGGTTTCCCCATTGACTTTGCTCCTAAGAAAGTCACAAATAGTGATCACATGACCATGGGACACTGGCAAGTCATAAATGAGTCAGTTGCCAAGTGTCTGAATTTTGTTCATGTGACCAGAGATGCTATAATAGTCGCAAGTGTGCAAAATGATGTTCCTTTTTTCAGTTTCATTATAACTTCGAATAGTCACAAAATGAACTGGTGTAAGTCAAGGACTATCTGTATACACTTTTGCCTATACTGAAATACACCTATCTACTCTTTTATGTAGTTGCTTCCCCTTCTGTGATATGTAATAATGTTATGTGAAAATTTCCCATATTACAAGATTCCTTCAAAACACTATTTGAGCAGTCGGGTTTTCATACCTATTGAAATTCTAACTAAACCATGGAAGTTATTGCAATACTTTCCCTTTAAGCTACATTCAATTTAATGAATTTAAAAAGGGTGGGTTCTTTACACTATACATTAAATAAAAAATCTGCCACAGAAATTTTACTCTAAAACTATTATCTGCCATCATAATGGTAGAGAGGAATGAATTATTAAAAATGAGCTTTGATAAAAACATTTTATGACCTGTTTAAAAAACTGATTAAAGAGCAGAGGATGGATGTGAAAATGAATTAATGATTATATGTGTATGATTAAATGTAAGTTTGCTGATATTACAAATGAACTTTTGGAACTTGTCAAAATTTGCAATGTATTCATTACTCAATTTTAAAACACAATAAACATTTTGCATGGTTTTTTTTGGTGTATTTCAACTTCTGAATTTATTAACTGTTGAACTGACTAGTAAATTAAGCATTTTTGTTGGAAGAGAATGCAATGATTTAAGAATAACATTTTGGTAATTTCCTGCATGCTTTTTTCTTATATATATATATAAAAGAGGTAAAAATAAAGTTTCCTTTGAGCTGAGCTTGACTCTGTGACTATATAATCTTCTTGGTAACTATTTCGAAGTGGTTTGCCATTTTCTTCTTCCAATAACCCCTCTTCCCGCACCCACCCCTTCGGACTTCACACTCTAGTCTACATCCTTGGGATATCCTGGTGCCTCCCATTCAAGAACTAATCAAGTCCAACCT
>JANHFO010006144.1:246580-264885 GCA_032468095.1 Pareas carinatus | reverse complement strand
CTTATTGTATATAAATCATATAATAATGTTAAAAGTTTACAAGCATGTGGAGCCATATTGTGGTCGACCACAATTGAGCCCCAGATTTCTGTTGCTAGGTGAGACATCTGTTCAGTGAATTTTGTTCCATTTTACAACTTTTCTTGCCACAGTTTTTAAGTGAATCACTGCAAGGTATTACGTTAGCAACCTGGCCGTTAAGTGAATCAGATTTCCCCATTGATTTTGCTTGTCAGACAGTCGCAAAAGGGGATCACATGACCCTGGGACACAGCAATGGTCACAACTATGAATCGGTTGCCAAGCATCTGAATGTTGATCATGGGATCATAGGAATGCTGCAATGGTGGCAAGTGTGAAAAATGGTGATAAGTCACATTTTTCAGCGGCATTGCAACTTTGAATAGGTTGTCGTAAGTTGAGAACTACTTATACTAGCTGCCCCGGACTGCATGCAGCCCATGGTTAATAGGTTGGACACACTTGCCTAAAAGTTTGGAGAATGAGAATGAAAAAAAAAAGCGGTCATTCTCCAATCTGACCTATAACTTTGGAATTCTCTGAAGCTTTTTCATCTAAGTACTAATGATACCTGATCTGTTTTTTGAAGTCAGAGAGGTTGACTTATTTTATTATTTGGTTCTGTTTTACAGCTTGGTGGTGGCAGATTTTATTCCACTTGCCTCAGTTTAATGTAATGACTGACTCTATGTCTTTCAGACACCTTTCAGTGTCATCCATTCCTCCCCCCATCAGAAAGGAGTAACTGGAGATGTTGGCCTTCTTACTTATTGAAAGCAGTCCAGAGAGTGACAGAAGAGAGTCTCGTTTTAAGGATGCTGATTACAATCTCCAGCTTAACTACCTTATGGCCCAGATGGATTCTCCTCAAGGTTTTTTTTTAAAAAAATTCTTTTTAATAGTCAGGAACATTAAACAAACACTGTGGAGCCATACTGAAGTTTTAGATCAGCTGCAAATATCTGTTTATCATAACCCAGCACAAGTGTGCATTTTATTTGTTTTGTTTTTAAGCTAAAATGCCAGAAGCGCATTTGTGAAGTACTGGCTGAAATCTGATCTCTGACAGATGAAATATAAACAAGGTCACTTTCTCTAAAATCCAGTGAACGGAGGAGACAGTTCCAAAGTTGCCTTGACACAGAGAGAGATTGGCGATGTTTTTCTCTAGAACTTTGTTTTGAAGTGGTTAAAGTTCAGGGATCTCTTTGAATTGTGTAGCAAGAACATATGTATATTTCATTTCTGGAAACTGTATTTTTTTTTTAAGTTGAACAGTTCAGTGTCTAAGGGGTCACCCTCTCCACATTACTTAGTTAGCAATTTTGACTAAATGACCAGAGCAGGACAAAATAGTAGTAATGAAAAAGGCCTACCATGTATACACTTAATGCCAGTCCTTCAAGGTAGACCAGCTCCACAGAAATACAAAGCCAGACAGCTTGTCCATGACTTACAACCATACCTGAGTCCAACATTTCATGTTGCTAAGCGAAACAGTTGCTAAGTGAATTTTGCCCCATGTTATGACTATTCTTCCCATCATCGTTAAGTGAATCACTGCACTCATCAACTTAGTAACATGGTTGTTAAGTGAATCTGTCTTCCCCATTGACTTTGCTTGTCAGAAAGTTGCAAAAGGGGATCCTGGAATCCCGGGGCACTGCAATTGTCATAAATATGAACCAGTTGCCAAGCATTCAAATTTTGATCGCATGACTATGGGGATGCTGCAATGGTCGTAAGTGTGAAGAACGGTCATAAGTCGCTTTTTAAAAAGTGCTTCATTATAACTTCAAATGATCACTCAGCAAAGGGTTGTAAATTGAGGACTGCCTATATTTTATTGATAAGAGGCTATAATAATATATTCTTGCATGTCTGTCTGTGTCTTACCTTCTCTCTCTCGGAGAGGGGTTGGGTGGAGGAATAATAACACTTTGTCATCTCTCTGGAGTTAGCACATGTTTCTTCTGCACCTGATGTTTCCCTAACAGTCTTTAGATGCCTTCTCAAAGGTCATCTCCCTGGCTCTCTGCAGTTGACAACTCCAAATGGAACCAAAAGACACCCTTGAGTTCAAAATAGAAGCCCTGATTCTCCCAAATAGATACGGACCGGAGCGTGACCCACCACTTACTTTCTGTTCTAGATTGTTGAGATACACCTGCCGTCTTTCCGAGAATTGAGTGGCAGGATTATTTCACGGCAACAGCAGCAATTAGTGCCATCTCCTGGTTTTCGGTTGCTGCCAAACCTCTTTTCAAGTCCATGTAATCAATATCGGTGTGAGGTTGGAAACGAAGTAAGGCAGAGAGGAGTGAATCAGCAAAGTGTGTGAAAGCGATATTATGAAAATACTCAGGGATAACAGAAATGCCGACGGATTTCTGTGTTTCCTTGCTTCCTTACAGAGAGCACAAGAGAGGCTTGTTATAGCAGGAGTGGGGAAAGGATCATTCTATTCCAGAAGTCCTTTAGAGTAAAAGAAAGACACAGTCCCTAAAATAGCTGTTTTTATCTGAAATCATTCTCTTTAAGTTAGTGAGGGAGAAGGAGCTTTAGAATACTACAGCAATGGAAAGCAGTACTTTCTAAGAAATATGTAACAGCCATTCCTTGCTGGAATCGTAAACTGAAATTATTTTATTCTTGTTTTAAACTGTTTCTTTGAATGTCTCTGTATGACTTTAATGCTTTTATGTCTATTTGTTTGCCACCCGGAATTGCTCTGTGAGGGAGATGGGAAGTTTCTAAATATGATTTTTAAATAATTAAAAAAAGGGCAGGACTGTATTGGATGGAAATCATGGTTGTCGATCCATCTTACAGTGGATAGACAATGGCTAAAATGATGATGACGATGATGAAATAATAAAAAATAAGAAAGTTAATGGAGTAAACCTTTGAAACGATATTAGTTAAATTTCTGAGACAAGCACTAGTAGCCAAATAAATTTCTGTTTAAGTGTATTTCTTAGATTACATTTTATTTTCTAGTTTATCTACTTAGGATTAATGAAATAATTCTACCTACGTTATATAAACAGAGATTAAAGTTGTCTGGAACTCAACAAAGATTCACGTTTTGCCTTTTATGCAAATAGTTTTTGATTTAAGACTGGTCACTTAGTGGCCGTTCAAAGTTCTGTTAGATCCACCAAAAGGTATTTATGACTCAGATTTGAACTTCCAACTACAAGGATATGATTACATGTTGGACACCTGACAACTGGTCTGCATTTATGTCCATTTGAATTACGTGACTGCAATTTGCAACAATTTTGTTGGAAACTGTCATTTATTTCTGGTTCCTGGCAAAAGAGGCTTCACTTAACAACTGTAGTGTTTGCTTTATGAGTCCCATGTTTGCTTAATAAATGCCGCAAAATATATCATAAAACCTAACCCTAACCCCAACCTATTAATTCCTCTTAGATACTGTTAACAAATTGATAAATAATTGATATTAATTTTTATGGAACAGTAAATCTCCAAGGCTTTTCTTTTTAGAATTCTGGTTTTTTCACATTTTTGAATTATTACTTGAGCATATCTGCTAATTTCTGCATTGTATTGAAACAAAAAATTATATTGATGAAAACCATGGAAGGCTCAATTAGAAAATTATTGTTTTACAGCAAGACATTAAAATTTGGGCAAGAATTGGGTAAGAATTTAAAATTTGAATCCTGTCCTTATGAAAAATTGACCTTTAAAAAATAAACTACACATTTTAAATGATACATAATTTATTTTTGTCTTGAAAAGGATGAACCGAATAATTACTTTTAGTCAGCCAATTCCAATTTTTGAAAGATTAGAAAAAGTAGAACAACACCAGATCCAGTAAAACATTGATTCTGCTCTCTGTTTGGATCAGACAAGCAAGTTGCCTTGGAAACCACTCTAATTTTGATCATATTAAAGACCACTTTTTAAGAAAAGAAACTAAACCAACAATTCTACTTAATTGACAGATTCATTTATTTTAAGAAAATACTTTTTAAAAAATTTGCGAGCTCCTCAATGGATGTCTAAAAAAGTTGGTCGTTGAACCCATTTTGGAAATGGAATCAATTTGAAGGCACAAAGACTTTGGTTTGGACTTTTGGTAGATTCTTTTTTGTTGTTCCTGTTTGGTGCCTTCAAGTCAGTGTTGACTCCTGGAAATTGCCTGGTTTAGTCCCTTCACTACCCTTGGCAATAGTTTTGAAATTGGCCTGCCACTGCCTCCTTTCTAGAGCTAAGGGAAAGAAACTGGCCCAAGGTCATCCAGCTGGCATTCTGCTTAAAGTGGAACTTTGACCACTACGCCAGATTGGTTCTCTTGGTAGATTCTTATTGATTGGATATTCTTACTATCTTGAAACTGGATCTTAGGATGAAGTTATGATTTAAATACATCAGTGAGCAGTTGAATTATATTCTACAAATTTGGAATTTAGTTATTTATGAAGAACCAGTCCAGCAAGCTTGGACTGTTGCCAAAAAGTTCATTATGTGTTCTGAACAAGACAATTGCGGATCGTATATCAAAGCTTGGTTTGATGAAATGTGACCCTGCTCAGTTTTTGAGTTGAATCTTTGTCAGTTTGAAGGACAGACTGGACAATGTGATCCCATATAGTCAGGATTCAGTTTGTTATTTAAAAAGTGAGCTGTAGTGGTTTCTATATAGATGTAATTATTATTGTATCTGGCGTGTGTACTTGATTTAGTCTTTTTCATTGTTACTTTTTGTGGCTTTTAGGTATGCTTTTTTTAAAAATTTGTACTAATATTTTTTTAGCCACAATTAAAAATATCTTGCCATACCGTCTGTTCTTTAACACTGAGTGTGCATGGGAAATGTTAAAAAAAATACTCTGCATCTTCAGATGAGTTACTCCTCTCTTTTTAATTATTACTCCTTTAATTGTAATTAACACATTTCAGGCATCAGTTCCATTATACTGACACTGGGGCTCAACCTTGGTAAGTCAAGGTAATTCCTGAATCTGCTTATTATCTTAATGGTTTCTAATATTCAAAGGACAGCGTGCTCTGTTTTTCCTATCTTTTTATCCTGTTGGCCTTGGTTATAACTGTAACACCTGCTGGACATGTGTTCAGACAATGACATTTAATTTAAAAAAATTTTTTTGCTTGCTCTTCTCTCTCTCAGTCTCCTCTGCAACCTAGAAGGAGGAAATCAGAACTAGACCTTTGATTCCTATTACTAGACTGCCTCTTTCCATATCACCTGGGGTCTTCGCTGAAAGTTGTCTCTGAATAATCCCACTTGCCAAAGATAGACTGATGCTACCACAGCCAGAAATATTTTGTAACCACTACCATATGTGATAAATTCCCTCTCATAGATTGATGGTCCAGCATCTTCTTTGCTTTCCTTTGAATGTTGGGTTAAAGTGTTGTCTAGAGCACTGAACAGCATTTTTTTCCTCTTATCTCCAGCTGCTGGTGACTCATATGTTAGAACTGTATGATCTCCTTTTAGCTGGTTGACCCTTTGGAATTTGAAAAGAAAGATGCTTTTCTATATTTTGTCAATTGTCATTTTGGTTTTGTACTATTATATTTTATCTAAAGACATTCTGGCAGGAAGGTAGAACCTAGTCCTCTAAAGAAATATCAAAGTGACCATTTATGGTGTAGTATAACTGGTTGCAGGACCTACTCTGTAATTGAGAGAATTGTTGCTAACTAGTTTTTGAATTAATGTTCTTTTGCTTAATCCAGATGTTATTGAGTGGTCTTTGGTTATTCGTGAGATGAAAGAAAGGTGTGGTGAAGTATAACCTTAGAACTGTTTTTACTTCACACGTGACTGTCATTGGATTATTATAGTAATATGCAGTATTTGTTTATAGGACTTAGATTTTAGTTATAAGTCAGCTATCAAAAATATGCAACGGCAAGAAGTAAAGAAGATTGACACTATATTTAGGTCAATGGTGTGCTGTGCCTGTGTAAATTTTTAAAGCAGCACATATCTGGAAAGAAGAAAAGGAGAATAGTTTTTATTTTCTCTTTGTTTTTCCCAACAGATATTCAATTGGGGAATGGACCCCACATTGAGATAAGCATCTTTGTTGATGTTGTCTGGCAAAGGCATGGAAAGAAGTGACATAAAATGCAGATTTCATGATGGCTTGATCCAGAAAGAAAACTGCAAGGTTTTTTTAATTGTCAAGGCAATTCTACTGGGCATGGACTTTAAAAAAAATGTTTTTTTTAACCTTTAAGCTTCTTGTGTTTCTTTTTAACATCTCCAAGTATTTGCACTTGTGAGTAATCACAGGAGCGAAAGTAGTGATGGTGCTGTGACTTAAGAGAATTTGAATTCTAAAATAGTATATGCTTAAGATTCTTCCTTCTTTCCTCTCTCCCTCCACAAATAATTGTGGCTTCATGCTTAACAATTGAAGTAAAACAATTGTCAATTGGCTATCAGACAGGAGAGCAACACATAGATTCCTCTTGGGTGCCAATGGACCCTTTGGCTTAAGAATATACCAAATAAGGATATTTAAGGATAGAGAGTTCTTTTTCCCTTCATGTGTGAATTAGTGAAATGTGCTCTACATGGGGCTGTCCTTGAACACTCCTCAAAAACTGCAGAATGCATCATTGTGAGAATGGGCACATCTTGGTATACCAATGTAGCACTTTGCTGTACTGGTTATCAGTAAGGTTTTGAGTGACTGTTATTGGATTGAAGAATATACGGCAAAGGAAATACTGAATGTATATATTCACAGCAGAAGTCTAATCAAAGTCAGGCAGGAATGGTTCCCTTCTATATAAAATGTGTCACATAGCAAGGCAACTAAGACTGTGTGGATACCTCGGTGCTCCTTGAGTTTGGTTATTTACAGACATTTCATTACCTGACTAGGTGACATCATCAGTATTGTTGTAGCAAACAAAGTAACAGCAACAACAAAGTAGCAACCCAACCTCCCATAAGATCTATGTAAGAACATTATCCAGACAAATGGGTGGAAAATCTAGCTGTGTGTAGGAAGGGAGAGAATGAAGGCTAAGGCCACAAACTATGTGCTATTGTTTTACTCCTGTTTGTTTAAATTGTGGTTTGTTGAGTAAGCGACAGTTAATGGATAATGCTAGGTAGATAAATTCACAACCACCCATACACATTTTGGTTTTTGGGATGTGTGAACCAGGAAAGGAATTCCTGTTTCCTTTAAGTACTATTCAAGGGCTTTACTTTCAATTTTCCTACATTTATTCATCAAAGCAGTTTAAGGGCCTAGGTTCCTGCCCTGTGATCATGGGAGTTTAAGTACAACCTGGCTTAAGAAAAAAACCTACCTGGACTGAGAAGTATGAAGGAGCTGAAAAGAATTCAGTCCAGATTGCAAGCTGTAATGGCCTCCCATTGGACAGTTCTTTGTTGTGCCCTCCTGCCATTGTGTTCCAGGAAAGCAATGGCCAATTGTTTTCCTTCCAATGGGCAGGTCTTACTGCACACATAGACACAGAGAATGTGTGTGTGTGTGTGTGTGTGTGTGTGTGTGTGTGTGCGCACTGCATGGGTATCTGTTACTACTACTACTAATAATAATAATTATAGAGCCTAATAGCAATTTTCCAGGATTCTTAAATTCCCATATTATATACTATACTACACTACACTACACTGTACCAACTACACTACAGTACAGTACAGTATACTATAATGATTATAGAGACTGGTGCTTCACCTCCCAATGACCCTCACCTGATGTGACCCATATGTGACCCCCTCACAAAATCCATCACAAGACCTACTGACATGAAGTTCTTATAAGCAGAACACCAACACTGACATTCTTTAAATTCCACTGAAGATATTATCCAGCCTGGTAATGAAATGTTCGGAAACCAACCAACAAATTCAGAGAACAAATCTCAAGTGCCTTTCAGTCCCAAGGGTCTATCAGTGGAGGATGAAAGCCATGGGAAAAAAAGAATACATGTGTAGTAGTAGCTGCAAAATTCAGTTACTTGAAATTTCTGGGATGTTCTTAGTCTAGTCTACAGACCTGCAAGTTCAGATTGTCTCTTATTAAATTATACAGAGATTGGCTCTTGCTTTGGTTTGGAGAGGAACAGGAAATTTTTTGCTAATATATACTATTTTACTTTTTTAAGTCTTAACATTCAAAATATATTTTTCCTTAATAGGCTGATCTTTTAGTTTTGCTATTTATTTATGTATTCATTTTTATATGCTGCCTTTATTGCTGTTTGCTATTTTTTAAAGATTTTTTTTTCTTTCCTGTGAGGAAAAAAGTTTTATTTTGGAAAAATCAAAATGGACCAAATACAATTTTGCTTCTTCTTGGTCTTCCTGCTGTTTCAGTATGCTTGTTTAGGCTACCTAGGACTCTTAAATGCATTGTCCTAATTAAATCATGATCAGCTTCACGAATACACTGGCCTTGCTCTGAATCTCTCTGGAAGAATACAAAATTGTCAGCCTGCTCTGTGGGGAATGAGACTCAGTCAGCTGTTTTATACCGAGTCAGGCTGTTGTCTCTAAGTGCTGCTGGATTAGGAATATGTGATCCTCTAGATGTTGATAACAGCTTTGCCAGTACGGCTGAGAGATCTGAGAGCTGTAGTGTAGCTCCATGTTTGTGCATCCCTGCCATATTGCCTACTTTGTCTGGTGGCATTCCCAAAGCAGCCTTTCAGAATCTGACAGATGTGCTACCAGCTGAGAATTCTGGAGTGCAATGTCAGTATCTTTGGAGAGCATCAAATTAAGATAACATTACCGGTCCTTAGGAAAGTCTTTAGGAAGATAATTCTATTGATAGCTCTTTTAAACTCATTATGTATGTAGAATACCTCTTCTTTCACTGACCTGAAATCTTGACTTGAATCTGTCTTGATGGCAAATACCCACATGCAAAACAACTGCATTTATGACTTTATGCTGGACTAGATATGTAAGAAATGATCTTCTAGCTCAGTGGTTCACAACCTCTTCTTCACCATGGACCCCCTTTAAATACCTTTTGTGGCCATGGACCACCAAGATGTAATTCAAAATTTAAATCATAACATTTCTTCAAGTCTTCACAGATCCCTGACGGGTCTGTGGACCACAGGTTGAGAACCATTGTTCTAACTTATTCTTTATCATTTATGGTGCCTTGTGCCATTTCACCACTAGTGACTTACAATGTCTTTATAGTACCACCCAGCTATTGTTGATATGAAGCCTGTCCTCCTTACTTGGACTCTTATTTTGGCACAACAATGATTGGAAAGCTCTAGAAGACACTATGAGGAAACGGCTTCAGAGTTCCTCCAATTCTTTCTTCCTTCATATGAATTCTTAGTAGTATAATCTCTTACATCTTTCTGTGCCAACTTCCAGAAACTTCCCTACCATAGCAGAAAGTGGTATTCTCAAAGGAAGTGGGAAAGAAAACAAGGTGAGAGAAAGGCTTCAACTCTGTTGACCCTTTTATGGTGCCCTTAAATGATAAACTAAACTTTCATGAAAAATGAATGACCGGGGAAATTAGTCCCTTCTTCAATTTCAGAGAATGAAATTGCAGTAGGACCCTTTCATTGGCAGACAAAACTATGTTGATATGCGAGATACTTTATCTTGAGCTACTTATCCCGATAATTGCCAATTCAGGCAGCAGCTCAACCGCTCTTGTGAAACAGTCGCCATGCCTAGACGTGAGAAGCCAACGGCCTCCTCAAGTAATGGTAATGACAATTTTAATTATACATCTTATTCCTGCAGTCTTTAGGTGGATAATTCTGGTGTGAGGCAAGTTATAGGGAAACTCCTTTTTGACACCAACTCTCTTTGAAAGAACTTGCTCTGCTTCTGATGCTTACTTTGGTTGCATAGCTTTTGGCTTCCTCTTTTAATTCTGATGGTCTCACTAGTAAATTAAAACTCTGCATCATTGTTCCCTGTTTTCCAGTCTATCTAAGAGAGGAGGAGAAAGCAAAAAAAAAAAACATACCACAGTTTGGGCTCGGCTTGAAGTCTCCGTACAGGCATGGTTTTGTATATATTGTATTGCAATCATGCAAGTTTGGCAGTCGTGAGATGGGGAGATATGTTAGCTTTTCCAGCTTGTTGCTAACATCAGCAGGTTATTTCTCCTCTGAAGACCATCTGGTTTCATGGTATTATAGGCTGGTTTTCGAGGAAATTGTTCATGTAAATTATGCCAGTTGGGATCTGGATTCTGCCTACTATGGAAAAGAAGATGCAACCCTTCTGGAAAAAAAATACATTAAAAACCTTATCATATATTTTAATCACATCTTTTTCGACCCTGTGTATGGTTAATGTAAATTGTATCTGCTGCAACATCCAACAATATTGGAAAATAATGTATAAAAGAACAAATTGTAAAAATTGTAATCCCTTTGCAACCTAAGATATCGTAACTAAATTTCACAAAACTGTATATCCCTTTAACATAACACAGAATTAGCATTGTATGTATTAATGGCTGCAAGATTTTATATATCTTTTATTGGAAAAGATCTTTGACCTATTTGGAAGTCTGAATAAATAAATTGTGGGACTTTCCTCAATGTTTAGAATAACTCTGTATTTAAAAAATAAATAAACATGTCATAGAATTTAATTCTCATTGGGAGCCGTTCTTGGATTATATAATTTTATATAGAAAATTGTGCCACATCCAAAATTTGGTTTTTTGAATTTGGTGTAGAAGTTACTGTACTGATTTAATGTGTTGTGTAACACCTACAGTTTCTTTTAATGATTTCAGCTGTGTTAACCCAGCAGTTTTAACTCAACATTCAACATAAAATGGATATGAAATATTTTACAATATCATTTTTTTCCTTTTTTAGATTTCTCATTTATCCACTCGTATTTCATCAGTTGTACTTGGTTCTTTCAATTGTGTTATCCATCTAGTATATTCTTTCAAAAACACAAAGCAATAAAATAATAAAAAAATAATTCTTATTCACATTGGCTCATACCACATTAGAGAATAATTATTTATTTGAGGGAAAACACATATTTTGTCATGTAAATGTTACATAGCTAATTCCAAAAGTAAATTGAAAGGGGATGAGGTGTTCTGAATTTTCTTGTACTAGATTCTTTCTTCATTCTGAAGTATCAGCGCATTTTATACAAATGTCAGTGATTTTTTAGGATTAGAAAAACATTAAAACTTGTGGCAAAGCTCAATTTAATTAAAAAGTCTACAGTCACATTCCTCAGATGAATTTCTCTTCTCTCTCTGTCTAATTTTTTACTTTTTTTGGTTAAACAATAGACTGGACTTGTCTTCATTAACTTAAATTCAGAATGCTTATCGCAGCTGTGAAATATCTGAGACTAATTAACTGTGACATCAAGCATGTTTATTAGTGATTGCTTACTTACTGGGTTCAGTGCAGTTTACTTTCTTGTACGTCTTCCTTACCAAGTTCAAAGAGAAAGATAGACAGTGTCTTGTCCTTGCAACAGAACGTCATCTGCCTTAGCTTCTGCCTTGTTTCCTTGACAGTTAGCTCAGAATTGGCTCCACGTTTGAGTTGAACTTTGGCAACATGTCCCCTGTGGACTTTGCCCTGTGTCTTAAACCCCTAATAAATTTAGTAGCACAATATAAATAGCAGTGGTGAGATTGGAACCACAACCAGTCTTTCCCTAAGGAAACTGATATGGTGTCTCCTAACCAAGACTTCTCTCAGTCCAGTGGTAGATGTTAAATTTCTCTTGTGAACATTCATACCAATCCAGTTTGTTGTGTATACAACGTTTGGGAACATCTACTGATTCAGTTTCCTCTTCAGAACTTTGAGCATCCTTAATTGATACACTTGAGAGGAATAAGCCAGAGCAGTTCTTCAAACTTGACAACTTTAAGACTTATGGACTTCAATTTCCAGAATTCCTCAGTCACACATGGTGGCAGAGTTGAAGTTCACAGGTTTTAAAGTTGTGTCCAGTTGGAGACCCCTGGGCTAGAGGAATGAATGACAGCATTTTAAAACTACTCAGTAACTGTAACAATTTTTTACAGAAATGTGCAAATTAGAACATAAAACCAAGAAATCAGTGATAAAATCAAGAAAAAAAATTAGAACAATGCAGTGTATAATAAAACCAGAATAAATTGAGTGATAGAACAACACTGCCCAAATATACAAGCATTAAAAGCATTCTTAAACCACCTTAGAGGATAAAAAGAAGAAAAACTAGAGTCTTTCTAGAGAGAGGATGTTGCATCTGAAAAAGCTTCTAGATCCTAGTCAGTCACCTAACTTCAGTTGTGTTGGAGGCACCTGGAGAAGGTTCTCCTTTGACCTTAGAATCTGTATAAGCAAAGAAGAAAGAGATTAGCCTGTTTGTAACTTGGCTCCAAGATATTTGAAATGTCAAGCATTGAAGAAACATCTAGATTTGCCACCCCTCGCCCAGAAGTGGTCACAGAGGACTGATAGCATTTCTGTGATACAAAATTTAATTATGCTTTTCCAAATGCTGAATGCAATAGTTGAGGTCTGTGCATAGCATTAACATTTCAAAAGATTCCTACTTTTCACCAGATCTCACAGTATTACTGAATTTCTGGTAAGGACCAAAGGCAATTCTTAATTCTTCTGGGACAAAATGGCTTTTGGCCATGGATGTCCTCCTTTTTTTTCCCTTTCCCCTTCACCTTTGGGAGGAGAGAAATGTCAGTAATCTCTACCCTTCACTGACCATCACAGCTCCTGTGTTTTAGGAGATCATTATAGCCTTTAGCTATCTTTTAAGGCCATTAAAAGCAATTCTCCCTGTCAGTTGCTCTTTGATTAGGTTTTGATATGATGAGAAAAGGAGAGATTTGAAAGTGGTAGGAAATGGAAACCAATGAGTGATATTCTAATCAAAGAACTATCAAGGAGAAAACCCTCCCTAACCAAAACTGGCAGGGCAAGCTGCTACATATAAACAGGGAACACATTTGCATTGATAATGTTACCTAGACAGGTAATGCAACATCTACAAGCAAACAACCAAGCTCAGAGAGCTCCACGGATTCTACTCAGAGGGGTATGTGTAGGTGGACCCACCTTTAGTATACATTGTAATACATATCATATACCTCAAGCTTAAGCTCATTCAAATCCATTGTGCAACTATTCCATTAGCTTTAGAATGCGGTACTTCCAAGAGAATTGTCCTTCTGGAACAACCAGTGTAGGCATTATTGCTAATAACAGATAATGCCTTATTCCAGCAGAGAAAATGTTTTTTTTAAAGATGTTTGTCCTCATCCCTCTAAAGCAGCATGAGAAATCCTGGGAGTTGAAGTCCACATCCTCTAAAATTGCCAAGGTTGAGAAACACTGCAAAGGCTTTAATTGTCTATAAGGTAGACCAATGACTGCTTCCAATAGAAAGCGTATAGCCAAATCTCACCCATCCTTCTCCTCCCAAATGGCCAACATATTACTGACTTTTGAGAAAGAAGTTCTGCTTTGGGTATGCATGCAGACTCTCTCTCTCTCTCTCTGTCTCTCGTGTTACTCAGCAGTCAAATTCAGGAACAAGATGAAAATGTTGTTTTTCACAGCGCCATGATTTCTACCATTCCTTCCACCCTTGGTTTAACACGTCAGCAAGGGGAAAAAAAGGTGGAAATGAGGAGATGGAAATGAAAAGAAGAGATAGAAAGTTAAGAAAAACAGATAGAAAGATGAAAAGAGAAATGCGAAGGAGAAGAAGAAAAAGGGAGAAGGTAAAAGAAAGGATGAAAAGAAGAAAGAGAAATAAAAGAACGAAGAGAATGTTTGGCTTGATGAGATGAGGATAAGAACAGGAGTCAGATCTAGGACTAAGATTAGATTTAGGATTAGAGTTAGGAATAGATTTAAGATTAGGTTGTTTTTTGGTTTTTTTAGGGCTAGAGAGAGGGTTAGGATTAGGGTTAGTGTTAGGGTTAGGTTTAAGGGGTGAGAGTGTAGGGACTAGGTTAATATTAGATTGAGAGTTAGAGTTAGAAATAGATTTAGGGTTAGTTTTCTTTAGGGTTAGGGTTAGGATTAGGGTTAGGATTAAGGTTAAAGTTAGACCTAGGTCTGAAGATGGACTAAAATAGAGAAAGCCAAGTAAAAGAAGAGATAAGGAGAAAAAGAGGTGAATGGAGAAGGAAAGAAGGGGGAAGAAGAAAAAGGAAAGTGAAGAAAGAAGGTAGGAAAGAGTTGAAGAAGATAAGAGAAAGAAGAAAGAAGGTAAAAGTGAGAAAGAAAGGGTAGATTATGAGAACTAGAAAGGAAAGGAAAGGAAAGGAAAGGAAAGAGTAAGAGAGAGATAGGGAAAGTGGGAAGGTAAGAAAGAAAGAAAGAAAGGGAGAGAAGGAATAAAAAGGAAAAGGGAAGGGATAAGAGATTCTGCATATTTGAAATCCGAAACCAATAATAATAACAAGAATAATAATTTTAAAAAGTATTAAATATTGAAAATAAGGTTAAAGTCAAAATTACAAGAATCTATGGTTGTTTTTTGTTTTTTGTTTGTTTTTGTTGTTTTTCTTTTTATGATGGAAGTTAGGAATCATGAACCAGTTACAATTAAAGTAAATAGAAAATAAATTGTGGAAAATATTTAAATATAAATTCTATGAAACATGTAAAAAATTAAGTAATTGATGTATTTGGTAAATTTGTGGGAACAGACTCAAATATGGTTTTAGGTGGGGGAACAGAAGAAATAAGAGGTTAAGGAAAGCTGAGAAAGAGGAGTAAGAAAGAAAGGAAATGGGGAAGAAAAGAAACGAAAAGTAAAAAGAGGTGAAGATGAGAGGAAAGAAAGTATATAGGAAAAAAAGTAAACAGATGAGAAGAGAATTAGAAGAGGAGAAGGAAGAGTAGATGGAAGTTGAAAAGAAGAGATAAGAGGTTAAGAAAGACAGAAAGATAAGAAAAAAGTAAATGAAGAAGAGAAAATGAGAAAGTAAAAGAAAGGAAAGGGAAAAAAATTAATCAAACTATCCATATTTGAGGGCCGCATCTAAATACAAAAATTAGAGATGTTTATTATAAAAAAAGTTGTTAGATGCAAATTTATGAGAAATTAAACTATGATCTCAATATTTTAGTATGGGGGAACTAAGATTTATAAGTAAATCATATTTATAAGATTGAAGTAATTTGAGATTAAGATTAGATGGTTGAAATGGGGATAGATATGTAAAGGTACAATAAGTAAGTTGAAATGTAATGTTAAAAGATAAAGATAAAGAGAATGTATGAAATAGGGGAAATTAGGATATTTGGACAAAAAGTTATGGAAAATTAAAAATGGAAATGGAAAAAAAGAAAAAGGTGGCGAAATAAGAATGATATAGTAAACAAAGAAAAGGAAGAACAGGGAAGAAGGAAGGGGGAAAGAGGAGGAGTAAAAGAAAGAAGTAAAGAAGACAAAGAGAAGAGAAAAAAGAAATTAAGATGTTAAAGGATTTGCATGTGATTGGATAAACTAACCTTGCCACGATTGTAAATTAAATTAGCAAAATAAACATTCTCTTGATCAAAAAGAAAAAAGAAAGGATTTTTCAAAATATTAATTTTTAAGCGAGTTATTTTAAATTTTAAATTCGAAATGGGTAGAGGGTTCTGATTGGACAAAATATCCAACATCCAAATATCAAGCATTCTCCTGATTGAAGAGCTTTTGCGCCTGTTGTTTAATTTTGACTTTTTCGGGAGAGCACAATTACAGCACTCTAATCTCCAAATGGGCGAGGAGCAGCAGGGCAGAGGAGTGCGGGGCTGGATAGGCGCAGCAGGCCCGAAAATTACAAAATGGGGTTTGGGGGCGAAATCCGGCTTAGGTCTCCTTTGCAACCCCACGCAAGTGGATCTTCTGCCAAAGAGAATAGGTTTTGATACCCAAATAGTTAATGCTTCAACTACAATGTGCAGAAGCTATGATTGCACATAAAATCAGATTTTTGAGTTGGAGGAATCAAATCCAAGGTTCCTCCAAAACAACTAGCCACTTGCAGGCCTACACCTTCTGTTTATTAAATCTGCATTTAACCACTTTGATTATGTTCAATCTTAATCATATGCAAATATGTCGAGCTTAAAAAGTGTCAATAGTATCTCAGTTTAAAACTTCCAGTAGCTTCTATTTTCTTACCCAAAATTCAATTTTCTTTGTAATCCTCGTAGCGGAGCACGGATACCAGCAGCTAGTTAACTATAAGAACAAACACATGACAGAGAGGGGAGGCACTTTGAAGGTCATAAATGTGCACTTTGGTGGCAAAGTTGTTTTTCTCAGCACGGTCACTACTTTGAACAGTTGCTGCATGAGGCATTTGGTAAGTGGCATCTGCCTGTAATGGATGACTACTGTTAGTCCCAGCAACATCTCTCAGACACTTTTAGTTGAAACGAAATTAACCCCAAATCTTTTCTGTGGAAGGACAAGTAGTAGCTTGGTGAAAGTGATTCTAAGTAAATTGCTCGTTCTTTCCCTTGTTTTTGCCCAATGCCACTTGTTTTCTTCACACAGTTCTCATTCTCATCTTGGAAGAATTTTGGTGAAGAGGTAGAACAACTGAAAAATGAGAATGCACCAAACCATGATAACAAACAAAAAACTGATAAGGAGGAATTGATGAACTGTTGGTTTGGTAATTGTAGGGGTTGAAGTGCACATATCTTCAAGCTACTAATACTGAGAAACACTTTCCTAAAGAATTAAAGAACAATAATGCAAGAGGCAAGATAGGATGAATAACTGAGACAGAGATCTTTCAGGTTGAGAAACTCCAAGTTTCAAACAACATCTGAACTCTTAAGAAACTATCCTGATTATAGAACATAAGCCTTCATTTTCCAGTTCACTGTAGTCAGCAAATGTTGTTCTTTCATAGCTATGAAATAGTACAACAAATAAGCAAATAAAGTAAAGGAACTTTATTCAAGTGTCAGTAACTTTCAGAGAACTGACAGCAGAGGATGGAAAATGCATAAAGAAGCTTACTAAAAAGAAACTGAGATTTCCTAGATAAAATTAAAGAGAAAGTTAAGAGACATAGATGAAGAATGACAATGCATTGCTCCAATAAAATTTAAGAGCAAAATAATTCAGATTCTTCTGCTTCATACTAAGGCAAATGAAGGGCTGAATAACAGGGATATGAAGTCTCCTCACAGAACATAATTATTCCTCTCTACCTTACCCAGACAGACCCAGTTTAGAGTATTGTGTCCAAGACTAGGAACCAGATCTGGATACAAAAAAACAAAAACAAAGGGAAAATGCAATGGCAATCTTCGAATACAGGACAAATACAGAGGACAAGTTCAGAACCAATGGATTAACCAACAACTAAGTTCCTGGCAGTTATCAGGAGGGCCTTCCTGACTATACAGGCTGTCAACTAGTGGAATAGGCCACCACATCCTGTGGTGAGTTGTCTTAGATGAGAGGTCTTTAAACAGATCCCTGATATTCATCAGACAAAGACGAAATAAATTCTGTGCTGGGCAGAGTTGGACTAGATGATTTCTATAGTCTCTTCTAAGTCTATTCTCCTTTAGTGACCATAATTGAGATTTCCAACTTGGACAATAAGTGAAACAGTTGCAAAGTGAAACCACAACTTTGCTTACCATCTTATTTCAGATCCTTTTGTTAGGTTCCTTCCAGTATCTAGGAAACTTTCTCAGCATTACCTGAAGATCGTGGGTTCAATAAGATTCTCAAGACGAGGTTGGAGGAAAATTAAAATATACTTTATTGGGTAGCTACACAAGAAGTGGGTGCTCAGCTTTCTCTAATGGCAGTGTTCAGAGGTAGTGACACTCCAAGGAGAGTTCAAGCAGCCTCTTATACACCTTGACCTGGAACCATAAAGTACGAGTTCAACTCTAGGGACTTTCCACAGCCATGTCCTTCCATTGTCTTAGCACCTCCTTATATGGTATTTCCGTCCCCTTCTGCATGTGGTACTCAAAAGCTCTTTTCGCTGCTTGGTGCCCTCTGCTCTTGCTCCCCTTATCAAGAGGAACTTTCACCCAGTTCTTAGAAATGCTTAAGGATTTACACAAGGACATTCCTCATACTTTTTTTTGTTTTGCAAACCTGAGATGGGAAAACTGATAGCAAAGTTTTCAACACTATAACAGTGAAGGCTATATGAGACAATCACTATATAAGAACCACCCCAGTATTTTAAAAGGAGTATTGCATTGTATTGTGTCTTCTAGTTTCAGTGAAACCTCATTCTATTTTCTTT
>JANHFO010006144.1:200536-212209 GCA_032468095.1 Pareas carinatus | reverse complement strand
ACTTGTTCCTATATGTTGTTTATCTATCGTCCTCATCCTCACTTCCGTTCTTCCTTTCTTCTTACCCTCTTCGTACCTTTCCTATTATACATCCTTAATTGGCAGGATTTTTTTCAAGGAAAAACCTAGAAACCAAATTGAATTTGTGTTACAGAAAGGAATAATAGATAAGCAAATGTATAAGTTGAAAACTTGAATTATTCTGCCATTCCTTATCCTACTTTTTTCTGCAATTATATAACTACAATAAATGCATAATTCTTTAATTATTTCACTAATTATGCCAAAACAAAATATGTTTACTCAAAAAGATTTTTTTATTACTCTCTATGACAGCTGGGATGTCTGAGAAACTTGTTATACTATGCACAGTATGAGTTTGAGTGCATGATTCATAACATACAGCTGTTAATTCTTAATTAAAGTACATTATAATGGCAACCAGACAAGATTAAATGTTTTTATGGAACTGGAATATTGGCGAATGCTAAGATTTGGCTGTAATCTCAGCCTTGCATATACATTCATAATGATAGTTAGAAGTGGAAAATCTTAGTATTAGTTATTTCATCTGATGATTTAAGAGCTCATCATTGTCTTGCTGTCCCTTTCTATAGTAGATAAACCCATGTTTTCAGTATCTTCACTGGTAGATCTCTTAGTGGTTTACTTTGATTATACTAGCTACAACAGAACATTGTTATTCTCTGGCAAACTATTTGGGAGTTTCACCTTTCAATGGTGAAGAAAGAAGAATTAATTAATTTATTAGATTTATATACCGCCCTTTTCCCCGGAGGGACTCAGGGCGGTGAACAGCCATAAAATACAATGAAAGACAGGACATATACATGTAAAACAAGACCAAATTAAAATCAATTAAAAAACAATATAAATAGGCTGGAGTAAATAGCGATATTGATAAATCCTGTTAATGTTTTTGTTACATCTTATTCTTTAAAAAGTTAATAATATTTATTGCCGTAAAAGTAGAACATGAGTATTATATTAAATATTTTAACTTTTATTCTCCCTCCCACAGGTGAATATGGTCATGTCCCTTCTAGGAATGTTCTGTCCAACTGTATTTGATGTAATCAGCACCCTTGAAAATTACCATCCCCGAATAGCTTTACGATGGCAGCTGGGACGCATCTTTGCTCTTTTTCTGGGCAACTTGTACACCTTCATTATTGCTCTCATGGATGAAATCAATCTCAAGGCAAGTATTTTATTTTCTGTATTTTCAGCTTTCTAGAAAAAGGTTCTGGTCTCAAATTTTGAATTTCAAAAGTTAGAAAGATATATTTATATTCAGCTAGTTATTAATGTCACATCGAACCAAGGGAATGCTAGTTGAGACTTACTTGCTTTAGTTGCAATTCATTCAGACTAAATTGAGCTGGAATAGAAATACGGTATTTTGGATTTTGATATTGAGATTCTCTTATGATATCCGCTTCCGCAAGGAGGTAGGACCAATTTAATGGGTCTACTCCTGGTGACTGATGGACTCATATGATTCCAAAGGTAAACTGGGAGTTTTATCTGAAATTCTACTGCACGGTCCTGTTGAAGCTTTGAATAGGATCTCACCCTTACGACTTCTCTTGGCTCATCACTCTCTGCATTCCCTGTATTTATGGAACAGTTGAGGGAGCTAAAAAGGATCAAGAGAGATCTACTGTGCTATTGGAGGAAGACAAGGGATGAATCAAGAATAAGAGCCACTATTTAAAGTCTACCTTGTGGTGGTAATAGTAGTGAAGCTTCAATATCTCCCTGATCTTATTGCATCTGCAAAGAATCATCTGATGGCCCTGTTTAGGGTTACCTGGACCCTCCTGGTCCAGGGACGTTCAAAGGTTTACCTTCAGGGCTGCACTGAGGAATGTTTGGCTCATTTAGTGGATAAAAATTACTCAGGTCCATTCTTAGTTGGAGACCAAGCATGGTACAGGTCCTTGGAAAAACTGGTTCATTAATCAATGTAAGCAACCAGACTCTCAGTTTACTATTATTATTATCAAGTGATAAATAAATAAATTGACAGGTGTCAAGGTATCAATGAGCATCTACTGAGTTTTTTACTAAAATAATCTGAAAATGAATCTTTTTTTATTTTTCTTTGATTCAATCATGTCTGATTTTGGGAGACTGCCTGGAAAACTCCCTGCAGTTTTCAGAAATCGTTTGCCATTGTTTACTTCCTGTGAAGAATTGATTGTCCCCCAGCTCACCCAGCTGGTTTCATGCCCAAAGCAAGACTGAAACTCACACTTTCGTGTTTTTTAGCCTGATGCCTTAATCCTCACACCAAACTGCCTCTCCATTCTATGTCATAGTCAGTTTTTTTCCACACTGCCTCAGAATTATATTAATTAATATGTTTTGGGATACTGGGGAAAAAAGAGTCTTTTTCTTCTTTTAGCTAGAAGAAGAGAAGATAGTAAAGCAGAACATGACCATCTGGCTTGCTAGTTTGTACAATGGAACCCTGCCAGAAAACATCACAACTCCTCCTGCTCAGGTCAACCCTGCAGATGTTCCCAGAGGTCCCTGTTGGGAAACCATGGTTGGTCAGGTAAAAGTGTGTCTCATACTGAAATCATGTCAGATTGTGTGATTTTAGTTGCTTCTGCTGTTGTAAGTTCTTATCGCAGCTCCTCATAATGTTCCTGGTGGAATCACCTTAGGCAGTGCTGAATAGCAAGAGAAGGAAAATACAATTAAGGGGCATGTCAATGTATTAATGTAGTTAGGAAAATTAATTTGAACAAATCCGTTTTTGAGAGTATAGAGTCTTAAGGGAACTGCATACCTGAACTTTTCTGAGTGACACTGCTTATCCCAAGCCACATAATTTTTTTTAGCATTATTTACTTATTTTGTATTTAATTAATTCAATTTGATCTTGCCACTGCTACTCAAGTGTATGCACATTTTAGTGGAAACTCAGGAAATAAATTTGATAGATAAGAAATAAATTGTAGGCATCAACAACCAAGCCCGCATGTGTAAAGTTCAAGATGACTACTTTAAATCAAGAATGTTCAACCTTGGCAACATGGCTGGCTGGGGAATTCTGGGAGTTGAAGTCCACGAGTTTTAAAGTTGTCAAGGTTGGAACCCTTTACTTATATAGAAAATGGGCGGAAGGCAGAAGTGAATCAGTCCAGTGAAAAAAGCAATCCACACTTCTTTTCCTGAGTAAAGAGAGAAAACTTTTTTTCCTTGTAGGAATTTGTGCGACTAACAGTCTCTGACACTGTGACAACCTACATCACAATTTTAATTGGGGATTTCCTAAAAGCTGTTTTTGTCAGGCTATTCAACCACTGCTGGTGTTGGGACTTGGAATATGGCTTTGTAAGTACTGATACCTTGACTTCATTTTATTTATTTACATAGACAGTCATCTCACAAACAAGTTACTTTGGGTGGCATAGAACAAATTTTGCTTGAGCAGGGGGTTGGACTATATGACCTACAAGGTTACTTTCCAGCTCTGTTATTCTGTATTCTGTATTCTGCTGGGGCTATGAAGGACAAATCTTTCCAAAAGAGACATTATGAGAACATTAGGAGAAATGTTATTATACCTCACAGCCTGAGATAAGAGTTTTATATTGTACCATTGATTTAAAGTGCCAGATTCATTTCTACACTCAGTGAATCCAACTAATTGCCTTCCTTTGTGGAGAGAATGTGAGAAAGCAAAACATTTGTATTAATTTATTTTAATTAATACAAATGTCTGAGGTCTGAGATAGTGCGAATCTCTGGGGGGAAGGCGTTCCAGAGGGTGGGAGCCACCACAGAGAAGGCTTTCCCCCTGGGGGTCGCCAGCTGACATTGTCTGGCCAACGGCACCTGGAGGAGGCTCTCTCTGTGGGAGCGTATCAGTCAGTGGGAGGAGTTTGCTTGCAGAATGCGGTCCTGTAAGTAGCTGAGTCCTAAGCCATGGAGCGCTTTAAAGGTCATAACAAGCACCTTGAAGCGCACCCAGAAGCCCACCGGCAACCAATGCAGCTCGCGCAGGAGAGGGGCCATATGGGTCCTGCCACTGGAACACACAACCCCCAGCGCGGCTGCATTCTGCACCAGCTGAAGCTTCCGGATGCACCCCAAAGGGAGCCCCATGTAGAGAGTATTTTAGTAATCCAGATGGGTTGTAATGAGTGCTTGAGTGACCGTCCGCATGGCATCGTGATATAGAAAGGGACGCAATTGGCGGATCAGGCGGATCTGGTAAAAAGCCCCCCTGGTGACGGCTGCCACCTGATCTATTAAGGACAGCCGTGCATCCAGGAGGACGCCCAAATTGCGGACCCTTTCTATGGGGGCCAAAGACTCACTCCCAATAGCCAGCGATGGAGTGAGCTGGCTATAACACGGTGCCGGCAGCCACAGCCCCTCTTTCTTGGAGGGATTGAGCCTGAGTCTATTGCACCCCATCCAGATCCGCACGGCCTCCAGGCACTGGGACATCACTTCAACGGCATCGTTGGGGTGGCCTGGGATGGAGATATACAGCTGAGTATCATCAGCGTACTGATGGTAGTCCACCCCAATGCCACGGATGATCTCACCCAATGGCTTCATATAAATGTTGAACAGGAGAGGTGAGAGGACCGACCCCTGAGGCACTCCACAACTGAGGCCCCACAGTGTCGACCTCTGCTCTCCTGTCAACACTATCTGCATCCGGCCAGAGAGGTAGGAGGAGAACCACCGGTAAATGGTGCCTCCCACTCACAACCCCCCCAACCGGCGCAGCATGATATCATGGTTGATAGTATTGAAAGCCGCTGAGAGGTCTAACAGGACCAGGATAGAGGAAAACCCCTATCCCGGGCCCTCCAGCGATCATCCACCAACATGACCAATGCCGTCTCAGTGCTGTACCTAGGCCTGAAGCTGGACTGAAGCAGATCTAGATAGACAGATTCATCCATGTACCAGGGAAACTGTCGTGCAACCACACTCTCTACAACCTTTGCCAAGAGGCAAGATTGGAGATGGGACAATAATTACTTAAATTAGCTGAGTCCAGTGAAGATTTCTTGAGGATGGGCCGCACCATCCTTCAAGATGGTCGGAACGATGCCCTCCCCAAAGGAAGCATTCACAATGCCCTGGAGCCAGCCTTGTTTCACCTCCCGAAAGGCCAGCACCAACCAGAAGGGGCACGGGGCCAGTAAACACGTGGTTGCCTTAAGTTGCCCCAGGATCCTGTCCATGTCCTCAGGTGCAACAGTCTCAAACTCATCCCAGAAAACCGTCTCAAGGCCTGCATCCGTCACTCTGCCTGAACTCGTCTAGTCAAAGTCCAGACCGTCCCAGATCTGCACGATCTTCTCCTGGAAATAACCTCTAAACTCCTCTGCCGAACCCTGTGAGGGGTCGTCCCGTCCCCCCCCCGATAAAGGAGAGAGTGGGCCCCCCCAAACAGGGCGACGAGGCGGTTATCCGCGGACGCAATCAGAGTAGAGAAGTATTTTTTCTTGGCCACCCTGATTGTGCCCACATAGGCCTTTGAAAAGGTTCCAAGAGAAAATCAGTCAGAAACAGAACGGCTGAGCCTCCAACTACTCTCTAGGCGTCTTCTCTGGTGGCGCTTTATCTTCCTCAGCTCCTCGGAACACCAGGGAGCTGGGGTGAGGCGGCGCCGGGTCAGAGGCCACAGAGGCACGACCCAATCAAGGGCAATGCCCGCCACCCTATTCCAGGCGGCTGCGAGCTCCTCAGCCGAGTCATGGGTCAGGACATCCGGAAATGGCCTGAGCTCCGTGGAACCACTCGGGTTACATCAGGTGCCTGGGGCGGAACCATTTAATCTGTTCCGCCTCCCTGCAGCAGGGTGTAGTGATGGGGAAGTCCAGCCAAAGAAGATAATGGTCTGACCATGACAGGGGCTCCACGATTATGTCCCCTACGTTTCGGCCATCCAACCACTATCCAGAGGTAAAAAGCAAGTCCAGCGTGTGTCCCCCTGAGTGCGTGGGTTCCTGAATTAATTGGGTCAGGTCCATGGCCGTCATGGTGGCCATGAACTCCTAAACCACTTCAGATGCCTCACCCGCAGATGGCAGGTTGAAATCGGCCATAACTATGAGTTTGGGAGTCCCAACCGCCAACTCGGCGATGACATCAAGTAGCTCGGGCAGGGCTGCTGTCACGTGGCAGGGAGCCAGGTACGCGAGCAGCGCGCCCCACTGCTTCCCAGGGCCCCACTTCACCAGGAGGGACTCACAACCGGCCACCTGAGGAAGAGTGGTCTCCCTCGGTAAGGTAATATTTCAATCTATACTTTTATTATATTAGTTTTATTAATGTTAGATAAAAAACATGGCGTTATTGTAATAAGGTATTTGATTTACCTTTCAGCTGCCAATATATACTGTAACTGCACCCACTTCTTCTTGTCCCTGATTGTATTTCTTGTTTTTTATTTCTCTTTTTATTGCTTTGTGTTGCTGGTCATTGACAGAATGCATACATTTCAAATTTTCAACTAATTTCGTTTTCTTTTTTGGGTTACTTGGCAAAGCAGCAATAGTTCCAATTAGGTTTAGCTTGATGTAATGAATTTCTGCACGATCCCTTCTAGCTTCTGATTCAATTCGGGAGCTAAACGTTATACTCCTGCCTAAGAAAGTATCACCAACTCAAGCTGGATCTGTTCTCTAGATTTCATGAATTAAGGAGTTTCTCTCTTTCTCCCCCTCTTTCTCTCAGTGCTTGGTATTTTCAAACCCAGATTTTTTTGCCATAGTTGGCTGAGACATAGCTGAGAGAGACTTCCAGGCAGTGGGACTTTTTTTTTACAAAATCAATCAGAAAAGTGCTGGACGGGACCCTGGAGGTCTTCTAGTCCAACTCCCTGCTCAATCAGGAGACCCTATACCATTCCAGACAAATGGCTGCCCAATCTCTTCTTAAAAAGCTCCAGTGAGAAGCACCCATAACTTCTGAAGGCAAGCTGTCCCACTGATCCTCTCCGTTAGGTTGCTTCTCTCCTTGACTAGTTTCCATCTGTTCCTTCTTGTCCGGCCTTCAGTGGCTTTGGAGGACAGGTGCACCCCTTCCTCTTTGTGGCAGCACCTCAGATATTGGAAGACCGCTGTCATGTCACCCCCCATCCTCCTTTTCGCTAGACTGGCCATACCCAATTCCCGCAGCCGTTCTTCGTATGTTTTAGCCTCCAGGCCTTTAATCTTCTTAGTTGCTTTTCTCTGTGCTTTTTCCAAAGTCTCAACATCTTTTTTGTAATGTGGTGGCCAAACCTGGATGCAGTAGTCCAGGTGTGGCCTTACTAAGGCTTTATAAATTGGTACTAACACTTCCCGTGACTCAAATAGCCTTGCACAGCTGAAAAAGCAGGTGATGGCAATGCAAGACTTACCATTCCATTAAGCCCCCCCCCCTTTCTTCAGTGCACCAGGAAACCAAATTGCACTGCTGAGATGAAAAAGCAGTCAGTCCAGACCATGATGAGGGCGATATTCTCAGGGATTCGGAAATGTTCTTCCAGGCAACCACAGAGGAAAGATGCACAGGGGAGATTTCTGGTTTCAGAATTTAAATTGGCTCTATGCTCAGAAAAAAGCTTTTTCAAGAGTCAGGTGGACCTGGATGACTGAGAGTTTCCATAGACCTTCTACGTTCACCTTTCTCCAGGAAATGGACCTGATAAAAAAACAATTAATGCTGTGAAGTCATCTCATTCTTAGGATATGAGCTAGCTAGGCACTAGATAGGAGATAGTTGGGAGGGAGGAGAGTCTCCTGACCAGCTGCTCCTCACCCCTCCATTAGTACTGTTCAATGAAAAATTCAAAACCAAACAGGGAAGCTGCAAAAGTCCTCCAATCAGGAGAACGGAAACAAACCATATTTTGTCCAATCACAACCTATGAAATTAAAAAATTGAAATAACTCTCATAAAAATTAATATTTTATAAAACCCTTTCTTAGTGAGCACCTAGATGCCAAGATGAACAGATCTACCAAATTTCAGGTTTGTATCTTTAATATTTTGGGTGATCTGGTGATGAATCCGTGAGTGGTATGTCGCATTTATATATATAGATTTTATAATTGTATATTATATATATAATTATATATTATATAATTATATACTCAAAGAGATGGGTGACTCTTGTGTTTGCCAAGTTTAATAACTGAGGAAGTCGAAAGATAATCCAATATTTTACCCCCTTTGGAATTCCACAAATATGCCCTATTTGTTTGAGTTCCAATTGAAAAAGAGGATTATTCTCACCTAGAATTGCTCTGGCCCAGTCAATGAGCTTTGCAACATCTTTCACATTTGTGTGTATGTGTGTGCAACAATTTGGAAATTTATTTATTGGGTGTGCATTTGTGGCCTCCTGTACAAAATGACAGCTGGGATTCCTTGCCCCTCCTCCAATTTCCTGACCTAAAGAGAGAATCCTGCAGAATCCGGAGGAGTAATTTTGCCTTTTTATTTTCCCAACACTTTGCAGAGTTATGCCCCAGATAAGTAAAGCCTCCTTGGAAAATAAAAAGACCTCAAAGTCCATGGATTAAACTGGGCACCTGGTTAAACTGCATGTCCTTGATAATAATATGCATGTGGTTAATCTGCACATTGTTGTGTTAGTTTGGGGCCAATCTTTGACTCCTATTTAAAATGCGAGCTTTGTATCCCATCAGGAGAGGACAATCCTCTGCTGTGCCAGAAGCTTTGCGGAATATGGAGTATCCAATTAAAGATTTTAACTACCCTCTTTTCAGTTTATTTCAGCAAAATAGTTTTAGCAAGAGGAGCTTCCCTCTGAGAAGGCAAGGCCACACTTAAATAAATGGATTTCACTTGGGGGGGGGGGAAGGAATTGCCAGGAAGGGGAGCCAAGTACTGTTTATTTACAAACAAACAAAGGGCAAACATTGATTTGTAATTCCAACCTGGCCTCTTAAGAGTTCACCAATTTCAAGGCCACAGCATTTAAGCTGTAATATGAACAGCAAGCAGGAGACAGACATACATGTCTAATTTATATATAGAATATATCAAACTTAGTCTGTAGCTTCCGATGGAGAGTAAAAATAAATAAAAATTCTGAGCCAGGAATGCTAACTAGAGTCAGAAAACTAAGTGGGTTTGTGTTTTCTCTCCCTCTTTTTTTCTTTTTCTTTTTGAAGGGATTTTCACCCAGTCAGGCTGAAGGCAGGGAGAAATTGGAGTCGGAGCTTGACTAAGGAAGCAATGCCCAGTTGCCGAGAATAACAGAGTGGGAAGGGACCTTGGAGGTCATCTAGTCCAACCCCCTGCTCAAACAGGAGAACATTTCTGACAAGTGGCTGTCTAATCGCTTCTTGAAAGCCTCCACAACTTCTGGAGGCAAAAGCTGTTCCACTGGTTAATTGTCCTCACTGACAGGAAGTTTCTCCTTATGTCTAGGTTGAATGTCTAGGTTGGATTAAACATGTGACTAGTCCTCACCTTCGTTTTCAGGAAGGTTCTGAAGGCCTAGATGTTTCTGAGTACATTACGAGGGGTAGAATATATCGGGAAGGGGAGGAAAATGTTCAGCCTTATTTGGCCGTCCTTGCAGGAGTTTCTTATCTTCTGACTTTGTGGCTGGATGCCTCCTAAATTGGACTTAACAGAGATTCAGCATTTACTGATTTGGTTCAACCATTATGCTAAAAAATTAATGTTGGGCAGTTTTCCTTCCTTGGTTTGAGGAAACTTGCCTCTTAAAGGAAGCTGTACTTCACATGAACATGGTTAAAAGACTTTGGATTAGCTAATTTGGTTCAGCCATTCTGCTAAAACATGGTGTGGCACAGTTTGCCCTCAATGTTATGAAGAACCTGGGACTGTTGAAGGAAGCCGAATTTCATGTGAACATGGATAAGAGGCTTTGGCTGAACCACATTAGTGAATGCTTTCTGCTAAAACATGGTGTGTTGCACTTTTCCTTCAATCTTATGAAGAAACTGGGACTGTTGAAGGAAGCCGTACTTCACATGAACATGGTTAAGAGGCTTAGGATTCACTAATTTGGTTCAACTATTCTGCTCTCTCTTATTGTTGGACAGTTTTCCTCTGAGAAAATGGGCTGTTAAAAGAAGCCATACTTCATACGAACATGGATAAGAGGCTTTGGCTGAACCACATTAGTGAATCCTTTCTGCTAAAACATAAAGGTGGATAGTTTTCCTTCCATGGTTTGAACAAATTGGGGCTGTTAAAGGAAGCCGTACTTCATATGAACATGGTTAATAAATTTAGGATTAGCTAATTTGGTTCAGTCATTCTGCTAAAACATAATGTTGGGCAGTTTTCCTCCAATGTTTTTAAGGAAACTGGGACTGTTAAAGGAAGCCGTACTTCATAGGAACATGGTTTAGAGACTTTGGCTGAACCACATTAGTGAATGCTTTCTGCTAAAACATGGTGTGGTGCAGTTTTCCTTCAATATTTTGTGAAAACTGGGGCTGTTAAAGGAAGCCCTACTTCATTTGAATATGGTTAAGAGATTTAGGAGTCACTGATTTGGTTCAGCCATTCTGCTTAAATAACATGGTGGGCTATTTTCCTTCTGTGTTATGCTTTTCTTCCCTCACGCGGTCAAACTGCTAAACAGTTATTTTTCCAGTAAAAATAAATTATTGCTATCCTTCTCATCTTCCCTGCTTATTACCTCTTCTCTTGTTTGTATGACAACCTGTTGCTTGCATCTTTGAAAATATAATAGTTGTGTCATTTAGTGTCCTACCTTGACTTGTAGACTGATTACGAGTATTCTGTACGTTCAAATATAGACTGTCACAAATCTTTTAAAAAAGAGTATGACACAATTAATGTGTTTTGTGACATATATTGTCACAAATGTTTTTGACATGTGACGTGATGAAATGTTTTGTGAGCTGATTGGACTTCATAACCTGATGACAAGATGAATGTACTTTATGATTATGAATGTATTTTATGATTAGGATCACAGTCTGTCCATTATAGCCTTGTTTGTAATCACAGTTTGTCATTTATAGTCTGTACAAAGTATAGAACATGTATACTGGAGACAAACTGCTTGTATCTCCAGACACTCCTGGTGAATAATTTTAAAATTCTAAAACTGGGGCTGTGAAAGGAAGCCGTACTTCAAATAAACCTGGTTGTGCAAGCTTCCTAACCTCGGTCAGCTTATTCAAAGAATGTCCTGCAATTCCAGCAGTGGTTTACACCTACTTTCTGAAGCTGTTGATAGGGCCGTGGTAACTGCAGATCCCATCTTCCCCAGCCACCTTTGGCATTGCAGTTAAGGAAGCGATAAAGGTTTTTGAATCTTCTACAAGTGGTCTCCCATGGAGAGGAACTCAAACCCAGAAGCCTGAATGGGGGAGACTCCGGGCTTTGTGGAATTGCTGAATTCAGAACTCCCAACTCTGAAGCCTTGGTCATCTCTCGTCCGGACTACATGGGGCTCCCCTTGATACACCCGGAGACTCCAGGTAGTCCAGAATGCAGCCGCGTGGGGGATTATGGGAGCGAGGGGGCGCTCCCACGTGACGCCTCTCCTGCGCGAGCTGCACCGGCTGCGGGGGGGGGGGGGTGTCTCGGGGGGGTGGGGTTCACGGTGTGGGTAACCCGCTTTGAAGCCTCCGGGGCATAGGG
>JANHFO010006144.1:139999-151853 GCA_032468095.1 Pareas carinatus | reverse complement strand
GGAAGGAAGGAAGGAAGGAAGGAAGGAAGGAAGGAAGGAAGGAAGGAAGGAAGGAAGGAAGGAAGGAAGGAAAATATATTCCCATTGGTAGATTAGGGTTGATGAGATTACCTGCTGTCATATTTTTCATTTAAATTCTAAACAATACATTCAACTGATAGGTTAGAACAAGATGTTTACTTTTCTGGCATACGTTATCTAGAACATTTGTGCATCTTAAATGAACTGCCATGAAGAACAAGTTGTATGAAATACCTCAGAAAATATTTTTACTTTATTTTCATGCTTTGTGGAGAAAACCTTGATGTCCACTCTAAAAATCAAGTCATTAGTATTTTTGGTAGGTTTCTCGGTAAAATTTGGACCTTTGAGGAACAAAGCTTGGTACCATCAAGACAAATTGGGGAGTGGGGTTGCAGGTGGCAATCTGAGAATGGCACATATAAAAATAACTTAGCTGCAACTGTGTTGAAAGAACTGAAATCCTTAATCTTGGGAAGGTTAAGTTTTGCAAGGATGGAAGGGAAGAAAATGATTATCTCAGCTTAAAAAAAAAATTTGCAGAAATATTTCCCTCACAAATAGCCACCAAAAATATGAAGTTGAAAAGAACTGAAACATGTAAAGTCCACCCAGTATTTTCTTAAAACATTGAAGATTTGTTCCAGTATTTCAATTTAGGCCTTTTGTTGTACAATAAGGTGCTCTAAGTGTAATAAGCTTCCAACAATACGACTGAATTTTAAAAAAATTTAGTAGAGCACAATTGGTTCAAAGAATGTTGATGTATGATGCAACTCTCTGCCGTTTGGAATAAAAAAGTAAGATCAAAATGAAATGATTGAAAAAATATATATACATAATTTATATATATATAGATTTTTGAACCTGGTAATATAAAAACTGGATGAAAATGAAATTTTACAGTTGTAAGAAGAGATCAGACTCCCAGCTCCTTCACCCCAAAATTACAGAAGACCAACTCAAAAGTCATGGAAGCAGCCCAAAAGCCTCCCAGCTCTTGCGAAAACAGAAACAATCAATGCAACCTTTCCCATTTAGCAAGAAAGCACAACAGCAGCAATATTTGAACATATTAACCTCAGACAACAAGCAAGAACTGATCCAAACTAATGGACAGGATTAATTAAAGGAAGCTACTAGCCTTTAGAGTTTACACCTCCGCAGCCCCAGGGTAGAATCATCAGTTTGCCTAATCCATAGGAGTCATGTAAACCAAATTAAATAATAAAAGGCAAAGAAATGTAAACTAACAGCTTGTGAAATATATCAAAAAAGTATAAAAATCCATGTGCCTTCTGAACTAATTTTGTCAGCTACTCATATTTAAAGAACACATTCTTATATAAAAACAGGCACCTCCTTTCACAAAGTGAATGTATAAAAACTCACCTACTCCCAACCCCATTTGATCAGCTACCCCAGAGGCATTTCTACCACTGTTTGCCTCTGATTAACAAAATAAAATGGAGACCTCCTCTCATACAGCTGCTTCCAATTCATTTTTTCAGTGTTTTATTTCCCAGCTTTTGGAACCGGACCAGATTTTTCTTATACTACAGAACTCACTTTTTAATACTACTGATCCAATTATCCCTTTGTTTTCAGCCTGATATGAATTGGGATAAAGGAAGTTTGTACTAGCCAATTCTGAATGGTATAAAACCGTTTTTAATAGCTCCATTGTACAAGACTTTATCAGAGGTAGACCAGGAGAAGAAAAACTTGGCTTTCAACATCTGAAACTCCAGAAGGGAATTTAGAAACACTAGCAACGGTCTTCCAATGGGCCCAAATAAGGTATGAGTGATAGGATATTTAAACCTCATTGTTCTCACACTGTTCTCATCCTTCTCAGATGCTTTATATCTTGAATCATTTCTGGTGACCTCTTAGTGTTTTTTTCAGTCAACATTCAACCTTCCTGGTCTTTAATTTCAGTCACCTTCCCTTAACCTTGAATTTCTTCTCTGTTTGTTCTATCAAAACACTCTTATTAATCTCTAAAGCTCAGCTCTCCATTGCAATAACCTCTGGCATAGTTTAGAAAGAGACCAGATTTTGTTTCCTGTTGTCTTTGAAATGTAATTTTGGTCTGAACTTCCCATGACTCCCCCTTTTTTTCTTTTTTCTTTGTTCTTTTTGGGCGTGATCTTTTGCCAAAACACACACACATGGAGAAATATATTTGCACCTCAATTTGTTAGTTTGCTGGGGTTTGAGATTTTTCTTTTTCCTTTTGAGTTTTCTGCATTCATACTAAGTGCCCTGGATATTTATCTCCACTGAGTTCATTACCAGATATGCTCTTGAAGATCACCAGGCGTTGTCAGAATCAGCGGAATTATGATCTTACATTGGAAGGCAATTAACATTGTCATGTCCTAGTTCCCGAATGTTAATATTTTCTTCTGTCTAATAACAGCGTGGCTCAGAATTTAAACAAGCTAAGATGACATTCTCCTCCTCTGCATGTTAATAGTAAGCATAATGCATACTAATCCAGATGATGATGTTCTTTTTGCCATAAGCCTAATTCCATTCATCTTTTCAGATGGCTGTCACATCCAGCTTGTTTCCTTCCCAATGGATTTTTTTATGCTAAGAGTGATGCATTTTTAAGGGAGGAGCTTCCACAATCAGCAATAAGACCCTTACTGTAGCCACAGTCTTGGGGATGAAATTTATTTCAATCCATAAACCTCATCTTCCAGCATGAAATGGAGTCATGGAAATCTTATTTCCCAGCAAGCTCCATTCCTCAAAGACTAGACTGGTTCAAGATAAGCTACATGGCCAACCCTCTCTGATGAAACTGAGACTCAGGTATTTTGGCCACCTAATGAGAAGAGAGAACCCCTTAGAAAAGGCTGTGATGCTGGGAAAAATGGGAGGCCAAAGGAGAAGAATGAGATGGCTGGAGGGTGTCACCAATGCAACAGGCATGAGGTTGGGCAAACTGTGGGAGGCTACGAAGGAGAAAGAGGCCTGCTGGGCTGCGGTCCATGGAGTCATAAAGAGTTAGACACAACTTAGCAACTGGACAACAACAACAACAAAGTGATGCCCATTCTATGGCACCATGCACAGTAGTTCAGTAGGCAGCGAGGAGTGGAAGGAGAAGTTAATATTGCAATTGACTCGACACTGGTGGTCCTGATATGGGGGATGATGAAAAAAGTATGAAACAGGAAAGTTTCATCATCCCTGTATTCAGCGACCACTAGGTGTCGCCCTTTACAATAACAATTTTAATACTCCCTGGACAAAGCCGGTAAAAGGGAGAACCTGTGGCGTAGTGGCTAAAGACAACAGCCTAGTAAATAAATCAGTCCTGGTTCAGATCCCAAAAGGCATGGCTCACTGGTGACAGCTAATAAGCTAGAAACAGCCATTTAAGTCTCCCCTTCCTTTCCCGGTGAATTTTCCTGTAATCTCTTAAAATATTCATATTTTGTTTCTTTCAGCTTATGATTGTTATGTTTTTCTCACAGCAGCCAGCATCAGAACCCCTGTATGGCTTTCAATTACGCTTGTATTTCAGCTCCTAGCATTCCCAATTAGGAATGTTTCCAACTGGAATTCTGAGTAATGTAATCCTCACACATCTGGAAGGCAGGAGAGTGAAGAAACATGAATTGGATCAAATGGAGCAGGCTTAAAAAAGTTTGGAGGTAAGACTCCAGATAGCTCTGTCAGGGATTTATAGCTAAACACTTGTTTTTAGCGTATGAATCTAGAGAACCATAAACACACAAGTAAAGAGATAAATGATCTAGCTTTTTCAGAGTCCAATTACCTGTTAGAGATGGATATAGATTACTGAATAAAAAGACCAACACAAATCACAAACTCTACACTTATTTTTTTAAAAAAAAACTATGCAAAGTGCTCAAGCAGTAACCAAAGTGGGAACGGATAATGTCATATGTACCATCGGAGTTCAGATCAAAGTTATCCAACTAAGACCAAGAGATTTATTTTGCAATGATAAGAGTAATACCATTGGCTGCATACTGAATGCAGTTTGTTTATTTTAATTAAGTTAAAACAGCACTGCTGAAATTAAATGGGTATAGATCTGAGTTAATCCTTTGATTGGTGGTAACTGGCAGATCCTAGAAGAGAAGAAGGGTCTTGAACATAAAAGAGTCCCAGAATTAAAACAAACATGGATTCCGACCAAACCATCTGGTATTTGCAGCCAGACTCTCTCGATGAAAAATGTTCATCCCTGAAGTAGAAATGAAACATTGTCTGTTCTATCACATATTTCTCTAAACTCTTCCTGGTTTGTGACCAAACTAAGGTATAATATTGGGTTGGACAGTATTTGGGATTCAGGGAGGCAAAGCAGTAATGGAGTACGTGATCTGCAGCCTTTCAAAGCAGATGCATCTTCTCCTAGCATTACAGAGGCAGAAAGTTTGGTTTTGATGCCTCAGTTTTACAGGTATATTCAACTATGTTCCAAAACGCCTTTACCCCCCCTTCTGGCAAATCCAAAGTGAATACAGAGCCCTATAATCAGGCAGTTTTTAAAGCCTGTGGGTTCTATTCTGATCTAATTCTGTCAAGCCTGGGTTGACGGAATTAGAAATGAGGAGGTGTTAAGTCGCATGGGAATATCGAGGGAAATCATCAAAACCATAAAAAAAATGAAAGTTAGAATATTTTGGACATGCGATATGAGACCCAGAGAAATACCCTATACTTCATCTAGTCCTAAAGGGAAAGATTGAAGGAAAACGAGGTCCAGGTAGAAGAAGAAGAACACCATGGCTTCAAAATCTGATGGGCTGGTTTGGACCAAACTCAGTGGCCTTTTTCCATGCGGTTATTGATAAAGATAGGATTGCCAACATGATCGCCAACATCCGATGATGGATATGGCACAAGAAGAAGAAGAAGTGAGTTCTATTGCATCTATTTCTATACTGTACACACAACTCTCAAACTTCTAGAGGGGGTTACAACAATATGCTGGGTAACATATCCTTCATCAAAAGATAAGATCCACAATAATATTGAGACAGTTTTAATTACTCCCATCTCCCCATGCCACAGAAGAAGAAAAAAGGAAAACATTTAAGTGACACATCATGTTTTTACGCATACTGATAGTGTTTGCACCTTCAAAACTCTCTTAGTCCTCACTTAACCACTAATTGCTTAGTGATTCTTCAGTGTTAAGGCAGACTCCACAAAATGTACTTACAATGTAATTCCAGCTGTTCTGTTGTCATGTGATCACTTGGCAACCAGCTCAAATTTATGGCTGTTTGCAGTGCCCCAGGGTCACCTGGCCACAGATGTTGGGTGGGTTTCCTTAACTATTTCTGACATTCAAACCTGGCTTCCAGAAAAAAACCAACAACACCCATTTGTTAAAACAATTTCACTTAGCAACTGCAGTGTTGGCCTAACCAGTGCAACAAAAGTCATAAAATTGGATGCAGTCGTATGATAACTCACTTAATGACTAAAATGTAATTCTGGGTTCCAGACAAACTATCAAGAATACATAAAGGAATTTTCAAATGAATGTTGGAAGTCTAAATCCAAAGAAGGGACTTTTTATCACTTATGGTGGACATGTGAGAAAGCAAAGAGCTATTGGAATAGGATCCAGAAGTTGATGCAGAAGATTCTTAAAGTGAATATCAAGACGAAACCAGAGACATTTCTTTTGGGCAGAATAGAGAGGAATGGAATGGAATGGAATACTTTATTGGCCAAATGTGATTGGATACACAAGGAATTTGCTTCCGGTACATATGCTCTCAATGTACACATGCTACAAGTGACATACCATTATCATAATCATAGAATACATCCATCTTGTCATAAAAACATTCATGATGTCACAAAATACATTCATCAAGTCAGGAGATACATTTTTTGTAATAGACATAGAACAGCCATAGAATTCTAGATAAGCAATCGACAAGTCATACTAGGATATTAAATAGATTGCAGGATACAAGTAACAAAGTTAGTTTTCATACAAGCAAGAGAATAGATAATTAGATTAGATTAGGTTAGAATTCCCCATCATAAGCCATGATCATAATGATAAAATACATTCAACATGCCATCGTTTCAAAAATATACTCACCATGTCATAAAAATACATTCATCATGTCCTAAGATACATTTTTGTAATAGGCATAGAGCAGTTATAGAATTCCATATCTAGGCAATCTCCTAGTCATAATAGGGTACTAAATGAACAACTACAAGATACAAGCAGCAAATTAATTGTCATACAAATTAGAGACTAGGTAGTAGGTAATAGGAAAGATGAGAAGGATAATAGATAGATTAGACTAGATAGATTAACAATGTTGAGGAGGTTAGTTGTTTAACAGAGTGATGCCGTGAGTAAATGGATATAGACTTGGGGGGGAAATTGGAACTTTGATATTATACATGTTCACCGCAGCAAAATTACTTTATGCACAAAAATGGAAGGCTACCACGATTCCTACAATGAAGGACTGGTTGCAAAAGCTGCTGTAGTTAGCAGAGAAGGCAAAACTGACTTTCTTGATTAAAGAAAAAATATATAAACTTTTGTGTCTACTTGGAAACCACCTATGAACTTTGTGCTTGAGGTGGGAAAAAATGAAACTCTGATTTTTGGTTTTACTGATTTTGTTACAGAAGTGACTGTATTAATGCGCGAAAGTTAAAAAGTTGAGACTCAAAAAAAAAGTTAAGGAACACCTGTAATTTGTTTATTTTCTCTCGTTTCTTTTCAAGAAAATGAAAAGGAAGCAAAAGCTCCTGAGCTTCGGATCTATCCTTCTCTTCCGAAAATAAGACCTAACCAGAAAATAAGCCCTAGAGTGATTCTTCAGGATGCTTGTCATAGAAGCCCTAGCCCCATGTTTGATTTGAATGTTTTAAATGAATGGAATATAAGTTTATAGAACTTTTATTTTTTTCTCTCTCTTTTTCTTTTTAGTGTTAAATTTAAGACACCAATTTAAATAAATATTGATATAATTAAAATTGTTTTGTTAAGATTATAAGATAAAGGGGTGTCTAAAATTGAATTAAGATGTGAAAAGGTTAAAAAGGGATTTAAATGTTAATGAAAATTTGATATAGAAAAAAAAAACTATATGAGATTAATTTTTTGACTCTAGAACCCTACAAGTATCAGGATTGGAGTTTAAATGACCATTAGTATAATGAGAAGATTAATATGGAAAGGAGGTAAAAATGGAGAATATTGGAGGATAATTATATAAATGTGAGGCTATGAATGTGTTTGCAGATGGTCTGAAACTTTAATATTAATGATATGTTAAAATTGGAGGCATTTTTTAAAATGAAAATGCAAAAACGTTTTCATAGAACAGATGAGGCTAAAATATCATTGCTAAAGTTCAAGCCATAAGTTCAAACCAAGTAAATTATTTACTAGCGGAAAGATACCTTATCAGCTCTTTCAAATACCTTGCACTTTTGTATATCAAAAGGCACAACTGTTCCTAAGGTTTCTGATTGACCTTTGATATAAATCTGAGGGTGGAAGAAATGCAGGACAAAATCATTTTTTATTAGTTACATGTGCTGGTGAAATCAATGGAAATGACTGAAAGGGATTTAAATTAAATTTCATTGATTTCATCAAGATTAGGTCTAATAGCATTTAAGTTAACTGAGGAGGTGTTAGTGTCCACCTGACAGTTGTTAAAAATGTGAAGGTGTAATGTAGGTTTCATTAGAATAACCATTTTTCTCTCCATGAAAGCATCAGGTGTCTATCACTTGTGCGTTAAAGATTCACCTCCTGCATTTATCCAACCAGTTCTTTAATTCAACTGAAAAAGGGATGAGATAAAGAGTCAAAATATTTTGTCATTTTACACATCTGTTCAACTGTGCTGTACCTATTACTCAGGTCTCAAATGCCAAAACTGATCTTGCAGAGAGAGTACATAAAACAGCCAAACACCTCATTTTGAAGAGCAACAGTTTCTGGCACAGTTTTAGGCTGTGATCTTTGGAACAATTGCTCTTAAATTTACTTTTGAGTAAGCATACGCATAGATTTAGTAACATTGCTTCTGTGCATGCATTGATTTTTCATCTATAAAATAATAATCTTGAGAAAATTGATTGTTTTCAGACTATTATCAGAGAGAACATTCTTCTGAACCATATAGGTATATAGATTGCAACGTCCACCATCTCCATCCAGGTCATGGTTGTGTTGAGTAATGATGATTCAGCACATCTAGATGGTAGCTGACCTCATGTGCTACATAACTGTAACAGACTGACCCTTTGGGAGATGTTATCACCTTACCAGTGCCAGAGTACAGCTGAAGTCTTGATTTCATCATACATTATCATATATGATGAAATATATAAATACATTCATCATATATTTTACGGCCATCAATTTATATCAGGGCAAACAATTATTTAAAATTTCTCTACTGAAAAAAGTGCCATATTTGAAATTCTGATATATCTAGATGGGAGCAGTGGTTTCTTTCCAAGATCCTTACATACTCATGCTGGATAAAAAATACAAAGAGATAACTAATAAATCTCTTGATAAGCCCATGCAAGAATCAGCAAAATGTATGTCAGTGAGTCTCCAAACTGCTTTTAGCCCTTCAAATCTGGATTTCTGTGGAGCCCTACTTCTGGATAAGGAAATTGTTCTTCCTTACTTCTTTCTACCCCTCTAGACTCACCCAAAAGTCTTTCAAAATTCCGGGGATTCTGCTAGCTACTGGCTAAAGTTCAGAGGTGCGTTGCAGCAAGCAGTCTTGTGCAAGAAGAACAGGGGGAGAAAGAAAAAACCGGTTGAAAAGTTAACCAAAATAACATGTCATGTTTCCTCTTATCTATTTCTGCATGAACAGAGAAAGAATTTGCTAGATACCTTTGCTTGCGAGGCAGACTTGTTTATGGCAAAGTGCTTGACTGGATATGCAAGCTTGTCTTTAAAAACATACAAAGAATCTAAAACAGTATTAATTTCTTCAAGAATGTCTTCCTTTTTCCTAGGGCACTAAGATTACATTGTTTTTCAAAACTTACATCACCTCTTAAGTCCTACGAATGTTTAAAGTCCTCTCTTCTGAATCAATATAGAAAAAATTGCACCACCCTATAATAGAAACCCTCCATTGACCCTCCATCCAAGTCCATCTGTATTTTACGCATTCAATATTATTAAGCAGCTGCCTAGGAAGCTCATTGCAATTCACAGTGCAACTGAAAATATAGATAGAAGGAGTGCAAAATCTTATCACAAACTCGCACTACAAATCGGAATACACCATACTTATCACACTCTTGGGAGAAGAAGTTTCTAAGCATTAAATATATATATATATGTCTGCTGGAATGATGTAACGACATAATGTGTTCTGATGTATGCAGCACAAGTAAAATCCTTATGCAATATTTTAAATCCGTCTCCTATCCAGGGGAATGTCATTGAATTACTCCTGTGTTAAATTCAGACTTCATAGCTCAAGTGGTTTGTGGATCATGTTGCCAACTGTCATAGATAAGCTTCTTCACCTTGACTGCAGTGGACTTAGCCAAACTTCATGTTTTCAAGCCTAATTAGCTCCACTTGAAGTAACATTCTGAATCTGAGCATATTTGAGAAGAGTCAAATGTTTTCTACTTCATGTAGCACTAGAGCACAACTTTGCCTACCTCTAGGTTTTCCGGTTTAACTGGGTAAAGGATAATTGATTACTTATTTGAATGTAATGCCTTTTTCATTCTGTGGGCAGAAGCTGCTTTTAGCTTCTAGGCACTTATTGTCCAGCTATATCTATACGCATTATCATTGGTTTTGATGAAAATTACTTTTCAAGGCAGGATTTATATATTCAAACTGCAGAATCACAGCTCAACAAAGTATCCCTGACTGTAATACGTTCTATTTTTTTTCCTTTGCTGATCTGAGAAATTAAGCCTCTCTCTCTTCCATTTTAGCATGTTCTCACAAACCTCAACTTAAAAGTACAGCTGTGGGAACATGGATATAATTTCTACTGTGTTTATTGTCAAACAATAACTAACATTACCAAATTTTTACAGCTGCACCCATAGCTATGCTTCCTCCCTTTAACCTTTCACAAACCCAATTTAAGTTCTAGTGAGACCCAGTGAGATTTATTAGATGTAAATATGCAGAACTTAAGTTCAGCAAGGCACATTTTCAAGAACTCACATGTAATTTTGCACCTTTATTTAACATTAAACCTAAAGTGCTTTCAGTTCATATAAATGCATTTTCAACTGTGTTTCACTTCACTGCAATATCTTCCTGAACTAGAAGAATGATTCAAGAGCTGTTATCCTCAGGCCAACAGAGGACAGAGGAGAACGCAGGAATAAATCCACAACTCACTTTAGATCTGAAGCAGAAGCAAGAATGGCAGCGAGAACAAGGATATTCACAATCTGGGGAATCACGGTTTGAGGAAAGTTAACCAACATAAATAGAACTAACCTTGGTATATTTAATCTGCAGATCACTGAGGGGTGCAGGCAAAGTCATGGCAGTTGACATGGTGTGAGCTGGTTCCTGCAACACAGGTGAAGTCAGGCTTTAGGAAAGTTCACTGATTTTTGCCCTGACTGCGTACTTAGATTTAATTGTGCCTTTTTTATCTGAGAAAGGCTATAGCATATTTGCATGGAAGCCTGTGATTGGATGATCCACCACACAGTAAAAAGTGTGCGTGTGAGAGAGGGGGAAGTACAAAGAAAGTGTAACGCTTAAGAAAGCAGGCTGGGTGTTTCGGGGGCAAAAGTCTACATGAGTTATGGCAAATAATCCGAGCCTTTCCCCGCTCCCCCAGAACAGCAGTTTATATTCTAATATAAACTTATATTCTAGACAATCTCATGCACACATGTTGCAGACAATCTCATTGCACACATGTTGCAGACAATCTCATTGCACACATGTTGTATAATGACCATAACGGTTTCATTTCATTTCATAACCCAAAGCATTCAGTTGTGAAGGTCTGAAGTTATTTAAAAATGCACGTGTTTTTATTTAATCTTCTATGTTTTCTTCTAACCTAGGCATGACTGAGAAGAATGTAGTTCCTCTTTTTCCTTTTTTGGAGAAACCTGCAGAGGTAAGGAACACTGGGCCATTAAAAATAGGAAAAAAGCAACACCAAAAGCCTCCAAGAGCTAACTTTCTTAAACTGGGGGAACAAAACCAACCTTTTGGTAGCACCTTGGAAATCATTGGATTTTTCTTGGACAATGTTACTCAACTTCGACAACTTTAGAGTGTGTGGACTTCAACTCTCAGAACTCCTCAGCTGGTGTACTGACTGGGGAATTCTGGGAGTTGAAGTCCACTCTTCTTAAAGTTGTTGAGGTTAAGTAAGACTGTCGTATGGCATAACATTTTGCCGATCAAATCCTGTATTTTAGGTACATGAACCGAGTTTGTATGTTTGTGTGGATTATTTTGGAGGTAAGACCAATAAATTCAGAGGATTTGATTTCTGAGGGGAAAAGAAAACATTGTTACCTCTGAAATGTGCTTGTTTGTGGGAGACAATTTTCTGGTGGGAAAGAAAAATGGGTTGCCACTTTTCCCTAGTAAGACAGTTGTACTCTAGACCTGTGGTCACCAACCTTTTTGAACTCAGGGACCACCAACTTCATAATGTGAAATCCTGAGGCCCACCAATATGAATTTTTTTAAAAAAGTGCATATATTTGTAGAATAATAATCAGAGAACTTCCATTTTATTAATATAAAAGACACCTATTTAATATAACAAAATTAAAAAAGCTTATTTAATTATAA
>JANHFO010006144.1:99378-111059 GCA_032468095.1 Pareas carinatus | reverse complement strand
CTTTGCTCATGCAAATTAAACACACACACTCGCCTGCTGCTCACGCAAGTGAAGATGTGTGTGCATGTGCTCACCCACGACTTCCGTTGCTTTATTCTGAATGGCTCAAGGTTTAGAGGTGGGCAACAGCCTGGAGGTTGGGGACCCCTGCGTTAAGTGATAAAAAATGTTACTTGAAGCATCCCATGTTTAGTTGACCACAATTTGTGATCTTATTTCCTGGTTGTCAGTGTTTTTGGTTCTTTTTACTAATTTCCAGCAAAATATGCCCATTTGGGAGAATGGATTTGCTTAACAACAATATGAATTTTTTTAATGATTGTAGTGATTTGCTTTATGACCATTATAAAAACAGTTGTAAAATCAAGTCAGGTCATGTAGTGACTCACTTAAGAACCCCAATGTGTTACAACTAAAGTTATTGGGCCAATTGTGGTTATTAAGTAAGGACTACAAGTGCTGTTGATGGGGTAATCTGATAGACAATGTGATGGACAACTGTTAAGCAATAGTTTCCCAGGAAGGTTGGAGCATATTCAAAGGAGGGAAATGAACAAGAAACCACCCAGCCTGAAGCTGATTCAAGGAAAGAAGAAGAAATTCACTGTAGTCGATCACAGATAAGTCCAGAGTCAGGAAATTGCTAAACTGAGCTAATGTGTCACTATAATATATGAAAACCTGCATATGTGGTGAAATAATGATAACTCACATTACTGATCATCAAATCGCTCCAAGAAATGATGAAGGTATTATTGTAATGGTGCTATTCCTCCTTGTGCTGACTTTGTACTTTCAGTGATGGTCAAAAAGACATGGATATTTACCAAGCAATTAAATGAGCCAAAGTTTCTCAGGATAGATGGTCAGCTATGTCAACAACCAAAAGTTGTATAGTCCACAAGGCTACAATAATTGTTTTTCTTAATAACAGCAAATATGGTTAAAAAAAACCACTGGAAGTAAATTATAGTGGGTGTACGAATGTGTGTCTTTTGACAAAGGGAAATCAAAGTTTTTAAGTGGGTTTATCCTGATGTTAACATTTTTTAATCTATCCATACTATTTCATGTGTCAGCCAGGTTGGAGCCAAGAGTCTAGCCAAGCCAGGTGAATGATGTGAATTATTGCTGAATTGCTGTTAGTAATCTTGCCAATTGGTTTGAACACCAAGGCTATAACTTATTTTATGAGTTTCCTGTTATGATCCAAAGTATATTATATCATGAACCTTGATATTTACTTTGAACAAATGCTAGGTTATATTGAATCAGTATGTACATTTGCTTAAGTAAGATGCTCCACTACTGTTTTGTTCAACTAGATACAACTCACTATTTAAGAATACTAATTTTGCAAGTTTCTTTTCCAGTAATATTTAACTGCAAACCAGGGTATATAAAATCTTTGTCAGACCAATTTTAGAATACAGCTCATCTACCTGGAACCCATATTGTTTTAACAGACATTAATACAATTGAACAAGTCCAGAGGTATTTTATGAGACGAGTACTCCATTCCTCAGCCCACAATAGAACAACTTATGCCACCAGGCTTGAAATTATGGACCTAGAAAGCTTAGGGCTATGCCATCTATGGTCTGACCTAAGCTTAGTACACAAAATTGTCTGCTACAGTGTTCTACCTATCAATGATTACTTCAGTTTCAACCACAATAATACATAGGCTAACAACAGATACAAACTCAAAGTGAACTGCTCCAGACTTGATTGCAGAAAATATAACTTTAGCAACAGATTGGTCAATGCCTGGAACTCACTACCTGACACTTGTTACATCCTCAAACCCCCAAAACTTTAACCTTAAACTATCTACCATGGACCTCACTCCATTCCTAAGAGGTCTGTAAGGGGGCATGCATAAGTACTCCAGCGTGCCTACCGTCCCTGTCTTACTGTTCCCATTTGTACTCATTTATTATGCATATGCTTATATCTGTTTATTCCTATTTTTTATATAGTATGTTCTTTCTTATACTTGTTTTTCTCATACATGCTTGACTAAATACATAAATAAATAAATAATATAAAAAACTAAAAAGAGGTTCTCAAGCATTAGGAGATCCAAATTAAGGAAGGAAACTTTCTGCTCATAAAGAGATCTGATGTGGAAACCTGTCAAACTTAGATATAGTTTCTATCTGTTGTCTAGAGTAGTGGTCACCAACCTTTTTGACCTCGGGGACCACCAAATTCACAATTTGAAATCCCGAGACCCACTAATATGATTTTTTTTAAAAAGCTACATACATTTGTAAAATAAAAGTCAAGGAACTTCCATTTTATTAATATAAAAGGCACCTATTTAATATAGAATTTTTTTTAAAAAGCTTATTTAATTATAACAAAAATTATAACAAAGATCGAGAGAGAGTATGAGAGAGAAAGAGAATGAGAGAAAGAAAGAGAATAAGAGAAAGAGAGAGAATGAACGACAGAGAGAATGAGAAATAGACAGAAAGAGACAGAATGACACACACACAGCATGAGAAAGAGAGAGAGAGAGACAAAAACAGACACACACACACACATACTGCTCTGGCTCCACTCCCTCCTCCTCACTTGCATGCTGGCTCGGCCAAGCTCTGGGCCCCACTGCTGCATGGGTTGATCTGCGTGCCTCCAGGCACCTGCGAGCCGAATTATGGGCCTCCAGGCGCCCCGCAGGGTGATCTCCAGGCCTGTGTGTGCCTTGCAGATCGATTTCTGGGGACCGCGTGGCTCCAAAAGCCTCTAATTAGAAGCCTCCGAATTAGAAGCCTCCCGGACCCTCGCAGGCCGATCTCCAGGCTTCCTGGAGCTCTGTGGATCGATTTCTGGGCCTCCAGACACTGTGCCCATCAATCTTCGGGTGCTGCGCTGGCCGAACTACAGGCACTCCTGCCGGCCGAGCAGACCCCGGTGGCCCACCCTGAATTTCTGGTGGCCCACCAGTGGGCTGGGGCCCACAGGTTGGCGACCAGTGGTCTAGAGATCAATAAATGTATTGTCACTTTTACTGTAAGATCAATGACTTGTAGTGATGAAAAACTGTATAAAAATCGTGTTCACCCACAACTCAACCTAATGGTCAAATTCATTTCTGCTCAGTTTTGTTTGACTACTGAGAAACGGATCTAAAGCCCTTGAACCAACATTTACCTGATGAGATCAGTAGCTCAGGATCTGGTAGGAAACTTGATAAATGAAGGTTATCCTTAATGGGAAAATTCAGCTACAATGGCTTAAAAGAAACCTCGCTCTTCAATTGAATATTCATTAACTTAGCTTCCAGTGCTGTTTCAGAGCTGGGGTAACAGGTTTAAAAGTTTTCAATCTAACACAATTAAAGTATCCATAGCTAGAGACTGATGAATTGATCAATCTTGCTTTCAAGTTTCTTATTTTTCTTCATGTCATTTTGAAATCAGATATATTTGTTTGTAGGTTTTCATGACAATACATTTTGACATACTTTCCTAATGCACGTTTTAAGTATATTTAGGCAGCTGTGCTAGTTTTTTCTTAATTTAGTGTAGTATTATCTCAAAGCTCTACATTTTGGAGTGGTCACTTTCTCAATTATACACCTTTAAAAATTTAAAACAGCACTGCCAGATCTAGAGCACTGTTCTATTCCAGCTTACAGATAGCTCTGAGAAGTATGAAATCAGTATGTTTGTGTTAAAATATAAAGCAAATAAACGGAAGTGGGTAAGCATACAAACATTTTCCAGAGCAAAAGCCAATTTGAAGATGAGGAATGATTCATGGCTATTAGCAACCCAAATTGAATCCAGATCCAATAAAAAAAATCCCAAATGACTGATGTTGGAGAAGGGAAGATTGAGTCAAACCAATTTAACCATAAAGTGGTGGACAATGATTGGGCCTAGGATATAGGAGATCTATGTAGGATATTCATAACTGCAGAGACAATGAAAGACTAAATTCCAATAGAAGCATGCAAAGACAGTGACCTTAGGAAATGATTCCCCTCAAATCATTATTAATACCTTCTTCTATCCATTGTATATGTGAATTCCATTGGTACGATACAGCTACAACAACAAAACGTGTGGATGCAAACAATCACTGCCAACCACAAGCATCCAAGAATGTGCACAGCGAAATGATGCAGACCACCGACACAGAGGGAAGACTAAAGGGGAAAATTATTGTAGAAAAATATCACTTTATTTGAGAATATCCACTTATTTTTTTAAATATTTTCTCCCTATAATACATTCCCATGGAATGATGGGAAATAGGACAAAACCAGCGATCGAAGGACTTGAAACTACCTAATCAACTAAGGACTAAATATCGAATTTACAATACTTAATAGGTGACTGTGTTTGTATACGCTAGACAATGGTAAAGAGAAGATAAACTGATGGAAAAGTAAAGTGAAATGAGGTTATAGCTTGAAGTTAAAAGAATAGAAGAAGTATAGAGATGATGCTGTATAGTCTAGAGAGGGAATGAGACTACTATGTAAATATATAAACATGATGAAAGTGGTTGTGGATGTTGTAAATTCACTTTTTTAAAAAAAAAATACATGTGTCTTCTTTTACGGGTTTTCTATGGGTTTAGCCTTATCCTATTCTTATAGACTTCAACAGATTTATCTAAATCAACTTCCTTTTCAATATGTATCTTCTTCAGGAGGTTTCTTATGATGACTGTATCATAATCCCTGCAAATCTTTATAAACTCCTTTTCTCCTGTTCCTTCCCCCCCACTAAGGCCTCCTTTTTTCAGGCAGCCTTGAATTATCCAAACACCATGAATGATCAGGGCTTAACTAACCCTGTCATTCTTACTCTCCCAGGTGAGGAGTATAGAGAAACGATGGGCCTCTGCCTTAGCTTGAGTTCCAGCCATCTTTAGCCATTCTTCAAGAGACCAGACTTGGCTGCTTTGGTTGACGTCTGATGATTTCTAGACTTTTTGGCCAGATACTTGCAGCTTTTCACTAGAAATGCTCCAGAGATTTTAGTGTTGTTCAGGGCAGTTCTGCACTGTAACTGAAGCTACTTGTCTCCCATGTTGTTTCCAGCTGTTTCTTAAGCCACTTTCATAGATTTTACTCAATTTGGACCATGGCCACCGGAAGTATTGTCCTTCCCCCATGTTTCTTGCCCTTCCAAGCCATGCAGAAAAGGCCAGCATCACTGGTTGACTTCTTCATGGATCAGTGTGCCATGTCTGATTTTTGCTTTTAGGCGTTGTTTCCTTCTCAGTAGTTCTCATGCTTTTCTGTTGCTTTTCCAGATGTTTGCACGCATGGATGCCTTCCGCTCTTCCCTTCCCATATGTTCTCCTTGGCACTACAAAGACCTTTCATGTTTCCATCATTTCTCTGATAATTATTGTAAAGCCGGAGGCATCAGCTTGTTCTTTCACTCCTACATTCCTCTTTTAGGCCCATGGGAGCTTGGTAGCAAGGAACAACTAGCTTCATAGAAATAAAGTAGCAATGCTCTTATTTTTAAAAATTTGAAAGTGTGTGTGTGTGTGTGTGTGTGTGAGTGAGAGAGAGGGGGGGAGGGAGAGGGAGAGAGAGAGAGACACACACACACACACAGAGAGTTATGCGGGCAAGTTATGTGGGAAAGCCAGGGGAGGATCCCTCACTGAGCCTGGGCAAAAACTGAAAAGTGCCCATTAGGAGATACTTTGAGTGAATTATAAGCTTCCAGGGTTGAGAGTTAGCTTGAGTCGAGTCGAGTGAAAATGTATACTGAACAGCATAGGATCCCAGCAGCCCAGGATGGAATGGAAGCCCAGAGCCACAGCCACCAGCTGGAAGGGAAGAGGTATACCATGAACTACAGCCAAAATGAACTCAGGGCAACTAATAGAATGGGACAAAGTACAGGAAGCTATCTGGCTTCAATCAAAAGCTTGTTTGAAAAAAAGAGGAGTTTTGAATCAAAGTTGGAAAAATACAGGTACAGGATGCAGGAAACAGAAAGTGATCCTAACTGATGATGGGCCGAATAGAAAGTATAGCTCTGCCCTCAATCTCTGTCTGAGGTGGAAAACATTCTACCAGCACTGGGTGGCTGTTGGTTGTTGACTCTTCAGGAGAATTGACACGACTGCCATGTTCTCTCCCTCTGGTCATTTGTCCAGCCCTTTTTGCTTCTGAGCCAGCTTGTGCAATCTCTTATGGCTCCATTTGCCCAATCAGTGTGGACTCAATCCCATTCATACAGTCACCAAGCTGGGTTTGCTTTGCTCAGTTCCTGCCTTCACTTTCTGCCTGCTTCTATTCAACACACAAAGAAAAAGGCAACATCTTCTAACACACCCACATCCGAGTCTATTCCTGATACATCCTGGAAAAAGAAAAAGAAATGACATCCTTGCAACTAGGCATGAACCTGAAACCTAAAATTGTACATATTTAGGAGGTCACCCTGGAAATGAGGATAAGTTTATTTTTGTCCTCAATATTGATATTTAACCATTCTTAGAGTAATTGTTGAAACTCAAATTTCTATGGACTAACTAGACTAAGTAGAATTCTACTTAGAAGAACTGAATCACACATCAACTGGACAAGACAATGTGGGTACCTAGAAGCCTTGCAAAGATAGTATCTCCAGCATGAAAATGAACATGCTAGCAAAACTCAACTTGCTAGACCTTTACCATAGTAAGAAATTTTACAAGGCTAATTTAAGAGCAACTACTTAAGAGCAACAATTACCACAGCAGTTTGACTGAATCTCTGAATGGAAAGGAAGGATGTTGTGGATATTATTATTTGGTTGACTACGAACTGTTTCAAATAATTGATGAAGAGATATGCATTTGTGTTTAAATTAAATGCAAGGTAAAACAAGGACATTCATTAATTTTTCTTGTTATTTAATTGATCGTTGGACATTCTAAAATTTATTACATTTGTTCACATCAAGGCAAAAAAACCGTTCAACGGATTTCATGCTATCTAGAGTTGCTACCAGTATGAAGGACTATAAATTTTAATTAAAACAAACAAGCAAACAGATACATTCATATAAATTATGATGCCTGTCCTAACAAACAAACAAAACTTTAACACAGTATAAAATGTTTTATAATTCAAAACGTATCTTGGAGAATTTTCACAAGCAACTGCCTAACAAGCCCCCCTTTTTAAATTAGCTTTCAATGTTCTTCCGATAATAGGTAGAATCCAGCTTTTATTATTTATTTATTAATCAAATTTATATAACTGCCTATCTCATGAGCAAGAGGCATGCATCTTGGTTAATTTGTTCACAGCTGCGTATTTAAAGGAACTCCAGAGGTGATTTCAACCATGAGAAAAATGAAAGAATAGAAATGATTAAATCATAATCTTAGAAACAAATAATCTGATGTTTGCCACAAAATTGTACAAAATATAATTCAGAATACAAAAGGATTTACTTTCATTGTTGTGGATTACCTTCCAAGGGACACAGAGAAGGCTAATCCATCTTCACAATTTTTCCTCATGTTTATCAAGAGCCTATGTTTCATGATAGCATAAGCTCATCCTCAAAAAATCTTCTAGATGCTTTTTTCATTTACTTTGTTTCTTCTACAAGGTACAGAATAGGCTTGATTTAGGAGAAGGAGCTTCTCCTCAAAGTTGATGCAATCATTTCTTTTACTTTGCTACTTCTAATTTTATTATGTAGGCTGAGAAAGGAACATATATATTTTTAAAATCTATTTCATACACACACACGCACACACGCGCACACACACACACACATGCAATGTTTTTGGGTTTGTTGGGAATAGGCTTTTTAAAATGGTACACAACTGGAGCAGCTATTACTTTAGTGAGCAGCTTTCCAAGTGTGAAAATGCAAGAGGAAAGTTGATTGGACAGGTTAAAAGTAACCCTACTTTGCACAATAAATCAACTACAAAGCTTGTTTGGAGTTCATGAAGAGACAAACCGAGATGCCAGTTGACACTTAGAAAAAATTTCTTATCAGGAAATAGTCTCCATCCATCCTCTTCACTTTAGGAATGTACAGCGATCGGATAATAAGTTTTCCTACATTCCAGTCTTTAATGAGCCTGAACATCATTTTAAAAGAGAGACAATAAGTCAAATTAAAATACAGAGTAACTACGTTACTTAACAAGTTACAAAATCAATGTCAGTTGCTCTCAATCCACAGAAAACTACTGTGACATCACAAAAAGGACACTGATGTGTTGAGGTGGCCATATATGGTGCAGTAAGGCGTCCTCAGAACTGAAGAAAATATGCAAATCAAATATGCCCAGCCTCCCCTCAGATGCCCATCCATACTGACCTTTCTCCACTCCTTGTATCATTCATGTTTCTGTAATTTGAGGCTACACCAATGTTCAGTTTGTAAAAGCTCCTTCAGTTCTGTCTCTCGTTTCTTCAAGGATGATTTGACCTGTTCCAGATTGGTTTTAACTTCTAACAGAAGTTTCTTTTCTGGTAAATAATCTTGTGCTTCTTCTATAACCACCTGAGCGATACCAAGAAATTTTGATGTATTGTCTCAAAGAATGGTAAGACAACTGTGACCAGATTAACAAAACAGGTTAAAATGTATTAGCCTACCCTATTTAAAGAACAACAATGCATGTTTAAAGTATCCTATTAAAAATATTACGAAAGAGCAAAGTTTTAAAAGTTAAGCTAGTATTGCCTAGTGGTGCTCCTACATGAAGTTAAGGTCTTGCTATTCCAAATTTGAATCTGGTTGCTTTTCAAAAATATCACAAAGCCTGGTACAAAAATTAAAAGCAATTGTCGAATTCAGATGTTTTCCTAAAATAAAATCTCATATGATGCCAGCTGCAAAGCATCACTGATGTGTTACAGATTGGAAAACAATCCAGATGTTGACCTCTAATGAAAGATGAAGATGAGGCTTACCACAACGGAACCTTGTCCATTCTGTGTTATAGTGTCAGATTTAATTTCTTTGGCATTCTTCTCTGTTTCTCTATTTTCAGTTATCTGAAAGAAACTAAACTTTATCTAAATCATCTTTATTTATTTTTGCTACTAAAAGTATTTTCATTTCTACAATAGGCTGTTGGTCACAGACTATGGGATTTTGAAACCAACAAATTAAACAATTACTATGTTAGCCGAGCAAGGCAGGAAAATGAATCTGACAAAATTTTCAGGCCAATTCTTCAGACTGATTAAAACACTTAAAATATAAGTTAAAAACAAACCTGGTAACATTCCAAAATGAGATGTTGTTCCAGGCAATCTACCTCAAAAATTAAGGCAGAAAGAACTAAAAAATCTTATACTTTTTTTCTTGCAGTTGAATTATTCTTTCTCATTCTTTATAAGTAACTTAACATGACTACTTATTCTTCATCTAAAGTGCAATATTTATTTCATCTGATTAGGGGTGCTTTTTGCTGACCACAATGTAAATTTATTTGGATATTTACCATTTTCTGCACATTTTCAAGGTCAAATCTACTTCTATGAAGTTCCTTGATAGCTGAGAAGCACAAGAAAATGTATTAAAAACTGATAATTAGAGAAATATCATTATTTGATTCATCAATGGATTTGTGTGTGTGTGTGTGTGTGTAAGATATAAAATGATTTTGTGACTTATGCTTTTGATGATTAGAAAGAATAGGCTATAGAAAGAAGACAATTATGATGAAATCTTGGAGACAGAGGTTTGATTAGAATTATATGCATAATTGGTGGGATCTCAGAACATGGCACAGTGGTTAGAATGCAGTATTGCAGGCTAATTATTCTGACTGCCACCGGCTCAAGGTTGACGCAGTCTTCCATCCTTCTGAGGTTGATAAAATGAAGACCCAGATTGTTGGAGGGGCAATGTGCTGACTCTGTAAACTGCTTAGAGAGGACTGCAAAGCTCCAGGAATCGGTATATAAGTCTAAGTGCTAAGAGCTAAAATAAATAAAAAATAGAACACACACACCTGGTTAGCTGCTGTAAGAAGATTACAGAGACTGACTACAAGCAACAGCATGACAAAGTAACAACAGTGTTACTTTGATGCATTGGAAGATCTGCAAGAAAGACCGTTTGCCTACAAGAAGAAGCGGTGGGTGGCACCATAAAACAAAGGAATAGAAAATGAAGAAGTGAAAGTGCTCTGAGATTTTTGAATTCAAACAGACAGACAATGCTTCATTATTAGAAGAATAATCAAAGAAAGAATAAAGAAAAGCGTATTGGCTGCAACATCTATAATACATGAAAATAACATTTTTGAGGCAAAACACTTACTTAAATTATGCTGGGTATACAGACAGTGTAGCTTCTGCATAATGCTTTTTAGGAGCCAATACTGCAAAAAATAACAATGAAACCAGAAATAATTTTCTTCCATTCTTTCATAAACCAATAATAGAAGGGAAAGGTCACGCATGGTGCAGCTTAACTGCTTAAATGTATTCTGGTCTTCTAGGGTGCAATAGGTATGATATAAATCCTAAAATATAAACATGACCATAAATACAAAGCAGTACAGAAAAACAAAAGTGATGCCAATGAGAAACCTATTAAAATAACCTGCATGAATACACAAGGAAAAAGAAAATGTAATTTTAGTTTAAAAAAAATCTGGCATGCTTCCAAGAATGTTAAACAAACCTAATTCTGGATTACCTTTTCATTGTCTGCATTCACATCTTGCACTCGGATCTGATTCATGAGCTCCTCCTTTTCCTGTCTCAGTCTCTCGTTTTCTCCTTCCAATCTCTGGATGTGTAATAAATGATACAAAGGAAATCACTGGTCTGCTGACTTCTGATTGATCTTTGGGTGTCAATAAATGGCATTTCTGCTGTAAAAAAAAGCTTAGGAAGGAGCATGTTTTCAAAGAGAAAGATGATTCACTACTTCTACATTTCGTATACAGATAGTCCTGGATTTACAACAGTTTGTTTAGTGACCGTTCAAAATTACAACAGCGCTGAAAATAGTGACTTATGACCGCTGCAGAATTCTCATAGTCACGTGATCAATTTTTGGATGCTTGGCAACTGGCTCATGTTTCTATTCTTTTTTGAAAATTCTTTTTTATTTATTTTAACATTAACATATCAATATATTCATAGCACCCCAGAGAAACATTGAAAGGGAGAAGGAACATTAACTAACTTTTGCCAACAATATGCATAATAAATTTCATAATATAATCCTTATTCTTAAAATTCCCTTATTTTCAATTCTTTTCCCCTTATTTCCCTCCCTTGCTGTCTTCCTTCTTTGCTTGCTTCCTTCTTTTTTCTTCTCTCCCTCCTTCGTCCTTCTTCCTCCTCCTCCTGTTCATTTTCTTCTTTATTTTATTTCCGATAAATTTTTAGCATCCAGTCTTATGTTAGAAAAAAACATTTCTCTAAATCTAATCTTTCTATATACCCGTTCCATATTTCATTTCTAATTACTTTAACACTTACATAGCATTAAGTTTATCCCCTTTCTACAATTACATTAAATTTTCACATTTAGCAATTTAAGGAAAAAGGATAAAAAAAGCAAAACAAAAACAAAAAGCAAAAGAGTTAAATATATTCCTACTTTCCCCAAACAGTTAATTTTCCTTTTGGGATTTTACATCTTTAAAAATTCCAGAGTATCACATTTTTACACCACATATTAAACAATAGTTTCTATAATTTCATTAAT
>JANHFO010006144.1:71921-82573 GCA_032468095.1 Pareas carinatus | reverse complement strand
GCCCTGCCTTGACCAGCAGGCTCCCAGGGACTGCAAGGAGCCTTGCTTTAACTAGCAGACTCCTTGGATCCAGCACCACTAATCCCCCACCCCATCTGCTCTTCTGTTCTGGAAGAAATTCATATTCAAATGAGGTCATCAGGGCAGGCCCAAGAATACGTGGGGCCTGGGGTGAAATGTCTTGGGGGGGGCTTAGGGCCCATGAGGCTTTGGCAAGTGCAGGACCTTGTGCCGTCACTCTGTTCACACCACCCTGGACATCATCCTATGTTTATGAACATTTTTGTTTCTCATTGGGTAGACTCCCAGTTTAGTTTCATTTCATTCTTGCTGAGGCCAACTTCCTGGCATACAGTTTGTTGGCTGGCTACATGCAGAATTTCAGAGAATGCTAAGCTTCACAGAAGTTGGAGGCTGAAATGTGTCTTTGCTTCTCTTTTTCGTGGTGATTGGCTGGAATTTTAAAGCTCAGCTATTGGCTAGCTCAGGCTGAACGATTATTGGCTGAAGCTGTTCCATATGTGCTCCTAAATGCACTTGTGATCTCTGGATCTAAACAGCAAAATACAAATTTCTTTTAAAGTCCCTTAAGAATGATATTTGGATATAATGGATAGCAATGTAGTAGAACTCACTATTTTGGGGCATATCTACTTTGTTTCCCTGAAAATAAGACTGAGTCTTATATTAATTTTTGCTCCAAAATACACACTAGGGCTTATTTTCAGGGTAGGGCTTATATTTATGACAAATCATGATAGGGCTTATTTTGGGGGTAGGTCTTATTTTTCGGGAAACAGGGTAGTATGGAGTAGAAGGCCACTAATAAGCAAAATAAGCATGTGCTAAATATTGCTAAATATTAAATGTTAAATATTGGGGTAGACCAATGGGATGAAAGTTGGCACAGAAGTGGTTTAACATCCTGTGAAAATGTAAGTTTTCAAAAATGTAGCTTTTCATGTACTTTCATATACTTTCCTCAGCCTGAAATCTTCTGGATGTATTGGAGCTACAATTTTAAGAATTGACTGCCGTATCAATTGGAAATGCTAGGCTAGCACAAGCAATATTGCTATGTTAAAGAAGTGGGCGAAGGGCACAAACAGTAATGTCAAAAGTTTTCACTGACATTTTATATTCCAAGGACTGGTTTTTCTGAGTTTTAAAATTATTCTTATCTATAAAATACTAATACTGCAGATTGCTTTGCACAACAGGACTATAACTCAGCAGTTGAAACATCTGCCTTTCCTAGTAGCCTTTTTTGTTAATCATAGGATAGCTTTCATAGTCATGCAGCTACAGAATTAAAAGGTAAGGTATTCAAAAGTCAACAGATTGAGAAAGAGCAGTATAAATTCTTACACAGCCACACCGCACACCAAGTGATCCTCCCAATGCATTGGTAGCGTCTAAAACTCTTAGAGACCCTAATCTGTGGCTCTTGAGTTGAGGTGCAACATACTCAGACTACGGGGAAAACCAGGCTACCGTTTCCTTTTGCAATTTCCTAATGTTCATTGTTTCTGCAAGACACACCAAGTGTATTTGTAAATGTCAACATAGCAAAGGAATTTCACAAAAAGCAGAGCTGAGAAAGGGAGTGCTGGTATTTGTGAGGAGGAGGAAAGGAGTGCCTCTGAGTCATGGAAACTGCTCCTTGTTGAAGGGAGGCTTAAAGGCAGCCTCTCTTTTCTTCAGGGGAATCCAATTCACTTCTTCTCTCCTTAGACAGCTTGGTAGAAATGACTACTGAAGACCTCTGATTGATTCATTTAGGAAATCGAATGATGAGGCAGCCTTGCCCAGCCTTCTTCACCAGATTTTGGGGTTTCAAGAAGTTGCCATTGGAAATTCATTCATTTCCTTGTAGTTGAAAGAAACTTTCACAGCCCAACAATCTGACATTTCAGGATTGTTAGTTAGAGAGAAAGATGTTGAATAGAAACAGCTTAAATCATTCAATTATACTAAAAGAATTGCAAGTATTTTGCACCTTATATAAAAAGCAAACATCATGCATGTTTAGTTTGACTGTACTGGTAAATCAGTCACATATAGTTTGAGCTAACTAGAAGAATTAAATCAGTCTAATTAAAAGAATTAAGTCTTGGCAACATCATGGTGAGGTTCCTCTAGGGCAGAGGCGCTGGGTCAGGAATTCTGGGAGTTGAAGTCCACAGGTCACAAAAGGGCCATAGTTCCCCAACTCTGTTCTAGGATATATTTAGGTAATGATAAAAGCTGATGTCCTCTAGATCAGGGTTCCCAACTCCTGGACCCCACTACCGGGACATCGCCTGTTCTAAACTGGGCCTCATGAGTGGTTGATTGGTGCAGGCAGCTCGACTTGCATAAGTGATGGGCAGGTGGACACATGCTTGCAGACCAACTTGTGGGAGCAGCCCCCCTGCCAGGCTGCCAAGTCAGAAAAGTTAGGGACTGCTGCTCTAGATGAGCTTGATTCATACAACTATCTTCCACCAAGATGTTTTTTGTCCTTTCAGATTCAGGATGCTTAAATAAGCTTTGTTTGCTAGATTCTTAACACATAATAATTGAGCATCCAAAACTTAAATAGGTCTACAGGTAACTTAAAAATGAATTTGGGAAAATCTTTTACACAGCTGCAGTTTATACAGAACATCCAACTCTACAGCTTAGCTTAAAGCCTGCATGTTTATATACTTCTAGGATTGTGCCACAAATTAATCATGTCTACTAGTATTTTGCAGATTGTATCTGGCCTTTTATTTTTCTTTCATTAGATTTTACATGGCATTAGTCACATCCGTATAAAAAGTTGATTAAAGGGGAGGAGATATGGACGACAACTGATGTGGAAGGAGAAGAGGTTGCTTTTAATCTTTGCTGCCGTCTCAGTTCCTGCTCATACTTGGAAAATGTGCATCAGTCCAACTGTGTCTCATCCAGCAAATAACTTGGAACAGAATCATGGTGATGGAAAAGGATTAAACTTCACTCTTCAGATGCAATGAACATAACCAATTTTGAAACGATCTACTATACATTAATTCAACAATTATACTCTGTATGAATGTAGTTTCCACTTCTTTCACATTAAAAACTAGTGACAATTGAGAAGGTTTTTTTTCCCCAGCCACAATTTTGCACTACAATTGTGCATTTTCATCAAACATCAACATCTATTGAGTTGTTCTTCATTCTCTAAACCTTCTAACTTGGAAGGGCTAAGCTGTTGGGAACATAGAAAGAGGACCAGGACAAAGATCTTATTTATTTTTTATTTATTTATTTGCATTCTTATACCAAGGCCTGTTGATTTTCTAACAGAGACTGCACTGTTACAATCACATGAAGCATAACACTTGAAGAGGCCTCGAGTGAAACGTTCATGTCTTCCTTAAAGCTCCACACCCACCTTAGCTCTGTTACCAACAAACTAGAATTAGAAAAGAGATGCTTCTGAAGTTTTGCTGATCTTTTTCTTTCTTGGCTTCCTTTTTCATCCAAGATCTGATACTTTCTTGTTATAAATCCTGCTGCTTCAGAAATTATCTGAGGTGAAAGATGAAGTTTGGAAATGATGGGGTGCAGATGAACCCATATTATCTCCTTGAGAGTAACTTTTTACATATTGCATTTTGACAGATAACATTTATCCTTTTGATAGTTGCCCATTTTCCAGAAGGGGGGAAGAGAGAGAGTGAGTGAGAGAGAGGGAGGGAGGGGGGAGAGAAAGAGAGTGAGAGAAGGGTTAGAGAGAGAGAGAGAAGGAGAGACAGAGAGAGAGAAGGAGAGACAGAGAGAGAGAGAGAGAGAGAGAGAGAGAGAGAGAAGGAGAGACACAGAGAGAGAAGGGTTAGAGAGAGAGAGAGAAGGAGAGACACACAGAGAGAAGGAGAGACAGAGAGTGAGAGAAGGGTTAGAGAGAGAGAGAGAAGGAGAGACAGAGAGAGAGAAGGAGAGAGAGAGAGAAGGAGAGACAGAGAGAGAGAAGGGTTAGAGAGAGAGAGAAGAAGAGACAGAGAGAGAGAAGAAGAGACAGAGAGAGAGGGAGAGAAAGAAGGAGAAAACACAAGAACATGTCTAGTTGCTATCAAAATATTTGGGTACCTTTTCCTTACCTATCCCTGAAAAATCTTACAGTGCTCCATATTCCCTGTAATGGTGCAGGAGTGGTGACAGTGGAATAGAACAACTCGCTGCAGTCAATGTGTCATGGCCAACTCTTCATGGCCAACTTGTCTAGGGACAACTCCTCACAGCCAACCCACAGCCATGGGGCAAGTCACCACGGACAATTCAACAATTCAATTTTAGTATTTAAAATAATTTAAACAATCATTCATATTTCATCTTATCCTTCCTTTTGCATCCTTTCTTTAATGATTCTATTCCACCATTTCTTTGATATCGCTGTAACTGTTGTCTCATGGCGAGTTGGCTGCAGTGAGTTGGCCATGACAAGTTGGTTGTGGCAAGCTGGCTATGGCGACTTGTTCTAGACCTTATGTTTTGACCTCAGAATTTGCCAGTGTTAATATCATGCTGCGCAAAACCAGCATTTTCAACATATGTAATTCTCGATTTACGATTGTTCATTTAGCAACTGTTTAAAGTTATCACAGACTGAAAAAATGACTTATGACTGGTCCTCACACTTAAAATCTTTACAGCATCCCCATCATCCCATGATCAAAATTCTGATACTTGGCAACCATTACCTATTTATGACAATTATAGCATCCTGGAGTCATGTAATATGCATGGTGACCTTCCCAGTTGACTTCTAAAAAACAATATCAATGGGGGAAGCCAGACCTGCACAATGTCTGTGTAATTCACTCCACAACCATGGCAAAAAGATCATAACATTGGGCAAAACTCATTTAAGAACAGTCTTGCTTAACAATGGAAGTTCTGGTCTCAATTTTTGCTGTGGGTCTAGGACTACCTGTAGAAATGATGCTGGCACATACTCTAATCAAATGTTGCTATGTTTTGATTGTCCCAAAGATTCCTTGGAGATCAGAAATATAAATTCTATACTGAATCAACTGCAATTTGTTTACGACTGATAAATAAAAAAATATGAAAATTTATATTATGTAGCACAAAGCATAGAAGATCAGCTGAAATACTCCTGAATATCAATTGTAACAGAATAGCCTACTTGACAGTAAATTTATGCAGACATTTGTCTCTATATTCAATTATAAATCATGACTATGGCAGTAACCTATCAAGGCATTTCGACAGTTAAATGCCATTGCCTTCAAGGCATCACCAAGAACATTACACAACAGTTATTCTGTGACTTTCAGCAGTTTCTGCATTAGGTCAGAAATTCATTTCTCCAAGTGAGTGGATAGTTTGTTTGAAAGGCTTTTCTTTTAACTAAGTCCGGTGTTTAGCCTTCTGAGCAACCAATCACGGGGCTCTGAGCAGTAATCACTGGTTGCTAGGTGTGGCTTCCTGATGGGTCTATAAAAGTAGGAACCACAGCTTAAGTTTTCCACAGCCATTTCCCAGCTTTGAAAATATTGTTTCTGCATTTTGAAAAGGGGAAAGGTAGGACTCTTTTGATATTTGTCCTTTAGGAATGATTTTTAGAAATATAGAGCTTCTTCTTTACTCTGGAATATAACTTACTTGGATTTATTTCTAAGTCAATGTAGAGCTATAGGATTATTCATATGCATTTATATCTGATTCTGTTGACTGTATTTTCCAGCAAGGGAGCAGAAGGCGTTTACAACTGTGCAAACTACGCACAAAGTTAAAATTGTTTGTAATGGTCGGTAGCATAATGCTAAACAACTGTCCTTCAACCCCCACCCGCTTCCTGTTCTTTTCCGTTACCATGGAATGCAGAATTATTTTTATCTACCAAAGTATGAGTTAAGAGGGAAAAAATGTGCCCAGTGTCTTATGTGGAAACTTTTGCAGAGAAAACACACACCCTGTGGTTAAGGAAAGCTTGCTGAACTGTTTAATTGTCAAATGTTTATTCCTTTGCAAACATCAGCTGCACCAAAAATTAAATATGGCCTGGTTTTTTCCCCCAAAAGGCAACTAAGTTTAATTATGCTTTAATTTGTTGGTAGTTATTTTTTAATATAGGAATGTAAGAACTGCAGAATGTTGCACTCGTTTTATTTTTCACTGGCATATTCAGAAGTAGATGTTGTTTATTATTCCTTTTTAGATCCTTTTCAGGGATGGAGGGGGGAACAGGTTTTTCAAGTTTCTGTTTCCTTTGGCCATCAAAGAAAAGTGACCTGAGAATTAAGGAGTCCAGCACAATGACAGGAAAAAAAATAGTTGTTCCTTCATTTGGAAGGAACTTGCATACCAAGCTGAACCTGAAGTGGACCCATTAATGAGATGGAACTCAGTAGGAGTTACTTTTGAGTAAATAGGTAGAAATCATAGAAATATTTTCTTAAAATACTCTTCAGTCTGTTGAATTATGCTTATTTTAGTCAGTTTAAGATTGAGACTCCGATTTTATGAAATCATTTCAACTGTAATTTCAAAAGTGTTTTTCCAGTCAGTATTGAAATGGTCCAGAAAGCAATCCAAGCAATGTACAAGTTGGCTGAATCTTACAGTGGGCAGAGTTATGTCATATAAACACACTCATAGCATCAACAGAACTGGAACTAAACCTTGTGGCTGTCACTTAACCAACAATGTGAATCAGTGGACATACATGGAAGTCTCCATTGTTTTCGTCCTGGGATTAGGACCAGATCAGACTCCCCAACAACTGGGATGTTGGGTGCAGGCCTGGGAACATATCACCTTGGCCTTTGGTTTTTGGCTGTGTGCAGTAAAAAATCTGGGAATTTCAGCAGCTGAGATTGCTTCAGAAGTAGAGACAATGGACAATTGGGAGGGCAGCGGACAGGGGCTGACATCGAGGTAGTAATGGGATAGGGAGATATGGTAGAATGCAGAAGGTAGGTCATTCTCTAGCACTTGTATTGCTTTCCAGCCTCAAAGCCTGGTCTTCATAGCTTTGGAGGGCCTGGACTCCAGCTGCCCCTGCTTAAAGTCCGATCGACCTACCATAAAGATCATTTCAGCTGATTATGGATGAGAGAAATGACCTGGCATGCACTACCAAGATCTGGTTGGGCATAGATGTGGGTCTTCTTCTCTGAGAAACATATCCCCTCGGATTTCAAGTGTTGCACTAACTGTGACTCTGGGGCGTGGCTGCTGAGGTGGCTATTGTTATACTGGAATCTCTACTAGTCTTTAGGGCAGCTGCCCTGGACATAGCAGGATGTGAGCTCTCTCTGTGAAGTTGCTGGGATTATTTGAGCTGCTCTTTTGTTGAACACTGTTTTGTACTGGTTCAACTCCTTTTTCAATGACCAGTACCTGTCAGTGCTATTCGGGAGAGAAGAGGTCTAGCCATAGACCTCATTATGTGGGGTGCCTCAAGGCTCAAATTTCTTTCTTCTCCTACTTAACATCCATATGAAGCTGCTGGGAGAGGTCATCCACTCTCATGGGGTTTGGTATCATTATGTTAACCAATTATATGTCTCTACTTCATGCTCAGCAAGTGATTCTATTCAGGTGCTTGTTTTTGGGCTGGAGGCTGTAATGGGGAGAAGCTGTCTGGAGCTCCAAACTGACAAGGTGGACTGTTTTTGGTTTTTGGCCCCTGGAGTCAGGAGGTTGACATATCTGACTCTGAACATGAAACACTCCACTGTAGACATTTGCTGAGCAATTTGGTTCTCCTCTTGGACTCATAGTTCCTGCTGGGAAAAGAGATGGGGGAGAGAATGAATGAATGATATTCTCTTGGTTGGTGATGTTTCATTACCCAAACTAGGTAATATCATCAGTTCTAAAGAGGCATTCCTGGACTGGGAGGCTTCTCAGGATTACCCAAATGTGTTCTAATCAGGTTGCTCTGGAAGATATCATAAATCTACAATTATTCCAGAATGCAACTGCACATAGAGTTTTATGTGTCCTGTGGTTCACACAAATCATACCACAGTTGCATGAGCTATACTGTTGTATCCTATAATAAGTACCAGGTTTCCTGGAGCCAGCAGCAGTCTCCCCCTCCGATCTGCGTGGGCTGACAGGAAACAAAAGACAAATGTTGATTGGTTGAGGCACCTAGCTGCGTCGACTTAAATGGGCAGCAAGCTGCTATGCACTCTGCTGGAAGTTTGTGTTAAATAAAGCATTGGTTATTGTTACTACGGCTTCTGTCTCATCCTTCGACCAGCACTTTTACAATATTGGCTTCCACTTGCTTTCTGGGGGCAATTTAAAGTCCCAGTTTAAAGTTCCACCTTTAAAGCCCTAAATGGCACAGGTCAAGATTACTTGCAGGACTGCCTCTCTCAGAAGGCATCTGCTATTATTAGGTGAGATAGAATCAGTGAGCTTCAGGTTCCCTCCCTTAAGGTTCTCTTGAGGGAACCTTGGAGGCATGCCTTCTTGGTGGCGACTCCATGTCTTTGGAATAGCCTCCCACTGGAAATCAGAGTTACTCAACCCTTTTAGCTTTCCAAGGACTGTAAAGATCTGACTCTTTCACCAAGCATTGAGTTAGGATAGGACGTTGACCTGTGATGATGTTTGGTCTGGTGCCTGAGCAAAGGGTATGCTTTTAACTATAGCTTATAGATTGTTGTGAGTCACCTAAAGTCACGTATGAGATAGGTGGTCATTTAAGTCTTGTAAATAAATAAATAAATGGTAGAATGTCTTCAGAAATATAGCACAATTCTGCACATCCTAAAAGGCCTTTCCCCTACAGAATAAAAAAGGCCAAAAAAAGGGGGAGGGGAAAATAGTTTGTCACTTCATTCTGTTTCATCTTTTCCCTTTGCAGAAAGTTGAATCAAGATGTCCCTTGTATCAGAATTCCTGAAGCAAGCTAGGTTTATGGAAGATGAAGAACCACAATACATCGTAAGTTTTTCTAATGACTAATCAATTTGACTTTAGTAAGAATTGTTGGAAGTACAGTTAAATGAATGGGAGCTGTGATAAGACGCTATAAGGCAGAGTATCAACCAGAAATAGCCCTTCTTTTTTCTTTCCAGCAATTCCTTTTCCTCTTTCCTTGAATAATCAATGTGTTCAGTTCCTCCCATAACTGATAGGAGGATTTTTTTTAGTTCCCCCTCCCCCTTCTACTACTGATATTTTACTAATAAGTACTGGTACGGGCAGCCTTTGCTCAATCTTTTTATGTCTGCATTTAAATTTAGCACACATTAAATTTGAAATTAACATAACATTCATAAATAAATGCATTTCATAGTTTTGGAGTTAGTAAATGGGGCAACCGTTGCCAAAAGCAGAGACTTTTGGCCCACACCCTGGGAAAAGGTAGGCGGTCTTATTTTTCCTGTTGAGGTATTTGAATAGGTGGTGATGTCAAGCTTATTTTTAGGACTTGCCTGACAGGTTTGATATGCTTTTCACTCCAGAACAGCAGGAAACGGCTTTGCTGTTTTTTAGCAATGATGAAACAAACGTGAATTGCCCCCCCAAAAGATTTGGGAGTGACCTTTTCCTTTCTGAGATAAAGCATTTCAAAATTCTGAGGCAATATTTAGCTGACTTCTTAAAATAAAAACTTCTACCAGAGGTCCTCAACTTATGACCACAATAGAGCCCAACATTTCCATTGCTAAGCAAGGCAAGCGTTAAGTGATTCTTGTTCCATTTTATAACCTTTCTTGCCACAGTTGTTAAGCGAATCGCAGCAGTTAAACTAGTGACACAGTTTGTTAATTGAAACTTGCTTCCCCATTGACTTGTCTTGTCAGAAGGTCTCAAAAGGGGGGTCCCATGGCCCTGGGACAGCGATGGCTAACCTTTTAGACACCAAGTGCCTGAACGAATCGCGAGTAATTAGTCACGGCTCATGCATGCACATGGCCCATGACTTCATTGTCTGGCCTCGCTACTCTCTTTATGAGCATGCGCATGGCCCTGCGATGTCATTGCCTGGTGCTGCTACGCTCAGCTCTGGGGCAATGCTGGGGCGACTTGGCTCGTGTGCCAACAGAAAGGGCTGTCCGCGCCCACTGTGGCACGCGTGCCATAGGTTCGCCATCACTGCCCTAGGGCACATAAATAGATGCCAGTTGCCAAGTGTTTAAATTTTGATCACATGACCATGGGGATGCTGCAACGATTGTAGATCGTAGGTGTGAAAAATGGTCATAAGTCACTTTTTTCAGTGCCTGAAGGAATCAGCGTCCATTCATTAGAATGTTCAAGCGATGTCTGATTCTCTTTCAGAGTGTTTATTTAGAAATTGCGGTTCTCAGAGCACAAGCAGAGAAAAGCCTCTCTATTGGTTAAGGACGTAGGTAACAACAGTGTTTCTATTAGTTAAGGAACTACATTGTTTGTATTGGATAAGACTTAGGTCATGTTCCTCGTTACACCACCTTCCAATTCCCCTTTTCCGGGGCCTCCCAAGCAACCCCCCCCCAAAAAGCAGCATTCTGCGCACTTTGGTGAAGTGATAGTTTGGGAAGGCCATTTGAGCCAAAGAAATGAACTCATTATTGTTAAAGTTCAATATTAAATTTTTATGTTTTCTGTACACCGCCCTGAGTCCTTCGGGAGAAGGGCGGTATATAAATCTAAATAAATAAATA
>JANHFO010006142.1:70860-81767 GCA_032468095.1 Pareas carinatus | reverse complement strand
TTACTAGTTCTCTCATTTCAGCTTCTTCTTTTTTCTCATTCACCTCTTTTAACCAAGTTGCGTTCTTGTTATATTTTGGGGGGTTATCCCATATCTGCCTTCAGAACTGCACTGTTTCTTCCTTGTCAGGCGCTGTCTGATTCACTGGAGCTTCTCCATTGATGGATTATTATTATTATTATTATTATTGCTGTTGTTATTGTTATTGTTATTGTTATTGTTATTGTTATTGCTATTGCTATTGCTATTGCTATTGCTATTGCTGCTGGTGTTGTTGTTGCTGTTGTTGTTGTTGTTGTTGTTGTTGTTGTTGTGATGATGATGATGATGATGATGATGATGATGATGATGATGATGTAGGTATAGAGCATGTACACCGAAGACAAATTCCTTGTGTGTCCTGACACTTGGCAAAATAAATTCTGATTCTTATTCTGATATGCATTCAAATATAAACATTTTTTAAAGAAAACAAACCCCTTCAAAATAATTACAATAATAAACAGGATATGTTTTATAGCTAACATAACTAGGCTAGTGTAATGAAAGTTTATGAGACTGTGCAAGGAAAAAAAAACCTTCCTTGCCTGATGCTAAAAAGACATGAAGCATTATATCAGAAGTACTCTTAGGAGAAAACCATTCTTTTTGGTTTACTGGCTTTTTACTCTTTTTTCATGTTACTTAATAATACACCCTAAAAACAGCAATTGCAATTACTGCTGCCTGAATGTTTTAATGTAGTGAACGTGAGGCATGTCATCTTCATCCATTATAAGAGGCAGAAGATACCAATTGTTATAGAAGCTTCCATTGGCTTCCCTTCACCATTGTTCTCCACACAGAAAAAGATTGGATACTTCAGTAGAAAGTCTTTGTAAACCAAACCATGAGATCTACTAGAAAAGAGAAGCAGAAAGAGAAAAATAAAGAAAAATAGTTTTTTATTTCCATCTAACTACTTATACGAAATTACAATGCTTCTTTCCTGAGATTGCTTTTTAGGCAATAGCTCCTTCCCCATGATAAGAATGTCAGTGACAATGCGACGGAGGAAATGAGTTACTATGTGATTAGAATTCAAAAAAGCCATAGTCATCAGTTGTATATCTACAGTATGCTTTCTGTTCCTTCACATAATCACTTATTGCACAAAGCTTAAATTAGTTCACATATCTAGAGGTCCTTCTATCTGAGTCAAACATGATGTATCAGCTATCCCTCATGTTCCCCCCTTTATCTCAATTTTTATTTTATCATTCTTGCTCCAGATCCCAGGGCCAGAATGTACTTTCAGATCAAACAGGTGACTTTCATGAAAGCTCTTGTAAATCATCAAATCAGGAAGGTAATTTTAATAGAGTGGATGAGGTAAAGTGAAAGACCTTTGCTTAGGTGATAATTGCACACTTCTGACCCAAGGTATTAGTCAAACATTTATGAGAGACAACCATTGGCACAGACAATTATATTTAATAATGCTTAATTATAGAATCATACATATTCAGGATAGAGAAGATCCAATAGGTCATGTAGTTCTTTCCCATCAAGGCAGAATACTTTTCTGTTGTACATTTGCTGCCACTACACACTAATGCAGCATCTTGTCAGGAGAATTGATTTCTACCTAAATTTTCCATTTCTTAATTTATCTTCATACCTGTTCACTCTGCATTAAGCAATTCCTCACTTTCCCAAGTGTTTAAACCAATCAAATATTTGTAGATGATTAGAGTGCTTCTCTTCAGACAGTGCTTAGCCAAACTTTACATATTTATTTAGTTCTTTTAATCTTCTTTATAGGCAAATCCCAACTGTTTTGTAATTATTTTGTTGCTCTTTTTTGATCTTTCGTGTGGTTTCAATCTTTCTGAAAATGAGTTAGCAAGATTTATATGCATAGGATGATTGTTTTCTTCCTCTTTCTTAAAAAGACACTCAGTGAAGAAAAGGTTGAATGAATCTTCATATTGATCATTGAAACTAGTATTTTATTTGCAGGACATTGTTTTACATTTGTTGCAATATATGTTCTGTTATTGTGATGAGAAAACAAGAAAATGACTGTTTTAGAAGTCTATTTTAATCTCTCTCCTTTTTTATGAGCAACAGTCTATTTCTTAATAGAAGCTTTCTTCAAAATATCCTTTAAAGAATATCTATTACATAGCAGGACATTCTGAGAGCTGTAGTCCAAACACATTTGGACAGCACAAGGCTGGGAAATCTGATCTATCAGATTGATATAAAGTGATTTGAAACCAAGGAAAAGCCTGCTTGATCAGTCCAAAATTCTGTTTAATCCTGCCTGTTGTTCTCTATCACAATCAGTCAGATGTTTCTGGGAAGCTGATAAACAGGATAAAAATACAGTTATCTCTTCCACATTTTCATCCAACAGCTTGCATTTGGAAGCCTCCTGCACTGATTTTTGAAACAAGAATTCAGAGACCCTGAGTAGTAAGTGCATTTCTTTCTTTTAAAAACAAAACAAAACACAAAACGTCACCTTATCTATAGTTGGATAATATAAAGTTCATTGTTCTGAGTTACTGCTTAGCTTCAGCAGGAACTCTGCTTCATGTAACTTTAAATTTTATCATGTGAGCATGACACAAACATATCATCATCCTCTTATGATGTGTGAATCTAATCCCCATTAACTTGTATCTAAAACTGAACTGAATACCCAGTTTTTGTTGATTGACTAGTTTTGAAAATAAATACAAAGTAAACTAATGTAAATGTATAACATTCTTGTGATGTGCTTTGCTTGCTTCTTTGAAATTTTGAGAATTATGAGGAATGACACCCAAAAAATACATTTCATAGAATTAAACAGCACAGAAGATCCTATCTTCTTTGCCAAATAAACCAGCTTCTGGTAACAGGGGCATCTTCAGAAGTTCTTCTCTACCAGCTTTTAACGCTCAAGCAGAATTGGATGAGGAGATACAATCCTTTGGGCATGCTTCTTCTTTCTCTTTCTCTTATCACCACCTGTTACTTGTACAACACTTATAATTTTCTCAACAGTTTAAAAGTCAATTTGATTTCATGTATGAGGAATTCAGATAAAATAATGAAATATTTCATCGTAATATGTTGCTGTCTAATGGTTTGCAAGGTAAAAACTAAAGTGCACTGATTTTTCACCACACAGTATATATAATTCTTTTTGAGTTTCCCAAAATCTGTTCATAATTCTTATTTATTTATTTGTTTGTTTGTTTGTTTGTTTGCCGCCCATTTTACCTAGAGGTAACTGATACCATGTGTATCAAGTAATTGACATTGCTTTAAACAGTCTTTTAAGGGTATTGATTGATCCATATTGATTTCTCACATTGGTTACTTGTATTGTATAACGTTAATTCTATTATAATAACTCATATATTATGAAAACTAAGCAATTTTCTTTCTCTTACATAGTTAAATGCTTACATTAATGCAATCTTTTTTCAGTCTTGCATCTTCCATTTATACTGAATTTCATGTCTAATTGGAAACTGAAAAATGAAAGCTAAAACTAGATGCGCCATGTCAGGAGAATGTTGGTATTTATTGGAGGAGTGCAATTTTAGCAATGAACTGTTGATTTTAATGTTGTTCAGAGACTGAAAATCCCTTTAATCATTTGTGAATTATTTATATGTATGAAAAGGAAAAATGTGATAATGTGTAAAAGACTACTTAATGTTTTATTTAAAACATTTCGCTTCAACAATAAGGATACTTCTATGGCTGAGCAATATACTGTATTTTTTTTAGAAAAGTATAAATAACATTAAGGCTGAGTTTTCTTTTCATACAATTCATTATACCTTCTCAGACTGACTGCATTGAGGATGGTTCCATCTATTGGGAAAACTCTGATACTGCACCATTAAAAATGTCCCACTTTAAACTATTTTATAGGGATATATAGTAAGCATGGGTTTTTTGCCTAATGACTAAAACTAGAATTTAGATACATCTAGCCCTCCTCTCATTGCTAACTTTCATTCTTCTGGGTATATTATATTGACAGGAAATACTTTAATAATATATTTATTATTTCTAATAAGTACAGTACCATGGGAATGTTCTGAATTGTTGTCTCTTCTCCTTTAGGTTGCCGAATACTTGATACTACTTGTATAAGAAACGAGTTGAACTGGTCAATTCTCCCTTACAGTCAATGATGCACAACCTCACACATCCCTTTTTTCAAAATATTCTAATGTAATCTGAGCTGGACTGGATGATTTTGTTTTGCTGAGAACTCAATGAAAATGTCAATCCAGAATTATTACTGTATAATAGAAAATTATATACTGGGTATGATTAATTTATTGATTGCTTGTGCTATCAAATTGGTGAAAACTGTTATCAATCACATAGACAGACTTTTTACAGGATGATCTGTCTCGAACATGACTTCAATTATTTCAACAGTGCATGCATTACTGTTGTAATCAGGTCCGTCTTATTCATTGCTGGTTATATCTTTCCTTCTACATTTTCTAGCAAAATGGACAACTAGTGTAAGTAGATTTTTGTTTAATGTATCCCAAATATGATAATATGACCCTGATCATTTGTTTCTTCAGTGAGAACCCCTGGAATGATTTGTTCAATGATCTATTTATTTATTTTTTAATATCTATGGTATTTACATGAATCCTCTCCAACACCAAAGTTCAAAAGCATCAACAGTTTTTCTATTCTTCTTCTTCAACATCTAGGTTTCATTGACATAGAATGTTACATCTTTAATGTTTTATCTTTATAACCTTCTCAATATACCGAATAGTCAGGATATGGTACTGATTTGGCTTTCTCAATCATCCAGTATTTATCAGCATTATGTTTCTTGTTCTGTAATCTTTTCTAAAACTTGGGTATCTGCCATCTCTCTTTCCATGTATGGTTTTAATATGCATGGGATGATCATAAGGATTATTTTGATAGTTTATTAAATTAAGCTTGCACATTGTTAAATCTCCTTTCTTTGATATTGATATATAGACTGACCGCTTCACAAGCATAACGCAAAGGGTTAAAAATCCTATAAAATCTTGCTGATGTATCAGTCATGTTGTTTCTAACTGAGCTTTTCACCTCTTTATATCAATAATAAAGTCAGTTTGATTTGTGTGCATTCTATCTGATAATGCCAATATTAAAGGCATCATTTTAGTTTCTTGAAGACTGTAAGCAATCAAAACATTTATTGAATATTCAGAAATTGATAAGTTGTTTTCCTGCTTCATTTTGCTTTCCTAAGCCATGTGGTCTAATTGCATTTCCTCCTTGTTATTCCTAACATCAATATTCCATTTCCACAAGCAAGTAACATATCTTGCTTGCATGTTCTGTGACTTGAAGAGTGAACCTAATACTCATCAACCTCCTGTTTTTCTGCATCAATAGTTGGAGAATAGTCTTGGATAACTGTTGTATTAAAAGGTTATCAGCAAAGTCTAATTGATGTTATTTGTTTGGCTGTCTTATACCTACAGTAACTATTGTTATTATATATGAAAACAACACTATTTCTTCTTGATTCTTTATATCTGGGGTAGCAAATGGTATGGTCTAACTAAACAAATAATTCTTTGTTTCTAAAAAACCAAGAAAAACATATCATTTACAACCTTGCATGAAAGAATTTGTGCTGAATTATGCTTTGGCACTAAAATGTACTAGAAATAGGCTTTATTCATAACATTTTGAAAAATATTAGAGCTTCATATTCTTCTTAATAGGGCTATTAAATGCTGTTTTCTCTATCTTGTAGGTTTTTTTAATGTAACTATTATTATGGGCTTTTACAGGAGTTCAGGAATAGGTAGAATTATGCATTTGCACATACAAAAACAAATTATGATTTTTTTTCTTCGGCTCTTATCCTTAACAGAAATTCACATGATGCCTTTGGGCATCCATCAGAGATCTCAATGTTCTTCATTCCCTGAAAAACCAAAAGTTGAGTTAGGAAATGAGAATTATGGAACTGGGGAAATAGAATTTAAATCTCTTTGTTGTGCACCACTTTTTCAGCCTAAGTTATTGTCCCTTCAACTACTTTTCTGCTGTTTTTCCTAGTAAGGGAAATATACTGAACAGGAAGGATACAAATATTTCTGAAATTTGACTGATCAGGAAAATTACATAGAGGAAATTAATATCTGTTTGATCCATCACCTTTATCCTGTTCAAGCCTTCTATAAAAGGGGCGTGCATAAGCGCACTAACGTGCCTACCGTCCTTGTCCTACTCTCCCCATTTACTAGTTCTCACTTATATGTTCATATATGTTTTTATTTTTTTTTACCCTTTACTATTGTTGATGTTCTATATGCTTGACTAAAAAATAAATAAAATAAAAAATAAATAAATAAACACAGTTTTCCAACTGTGCTACTGCAAAAAAAGGAACAACTTTCCTTTCTGCTTTGGTTTGTGATACACACACACAAACACTCATACATAAGTATACAATTTTACTCAGAAATAAGTTCCTTTTACTTCAATTGAATTGGTTGCATAGAAAATGGCTACAACATTTCAACCTAATATTATTAGAGATCATACAGTAGATTTCCAATACCTTGTTTCAAACTGTTAGGCAGGCTTTATTTTCTCATTCCCTATATCCACCCACACACATATGCTCTGTCTGGAGTGTGAAATAATACTGATCTAACTTAAATTGTTGTATTATCAGAAGGCAATGTATGGAATGCTTTGAAACTACTCCAAGGTTATTACTATATGCAGTAGAAGAAAGCATCAAATATAATAAACTCAGTTCCTGGCACCATAATTTAAAGTAGCCTTGTGTCAGAATTTTTTGTTTCTGTTTCTTGTTTTTAAGTTTGTTGTTAAGTTTGTTGGAAAACCTGGATTTTTTAATGTTCTGTTTTGCTTATGTAAGGTTATCTGTTTCAAACAGCTAAATGGTGTGACTTATATTGTTGCTTCAGACTTATATCTATAATGTATCATATATCTAAACAAACAAAAATAAAATTGTCTTTAATAAAACAAGACATGAGTGATACTGGTGCCATGAAGATCCTTGTTTTTTCCCCTCTATGTAAACTAGATAAATTACTGCCATGTAAAGTGGTTTACCACTGCTTTGTAACATTTTATCTGTTTGGTTTTGAGACGGTAAAAAAGACAAAACAGAATAAAATTCTTACCAAGAGGATGATTCTGCCACCTCTAAGACAACCAAAGGTATATATTTCCCATTTTATTATACAATCATCTCTTGAATGTTCTGTGATTTCTATTCAATTATTTTTGTTGGGAATGATCTTCCAAATCAAAAAATAAAGGCAACAAAGGTCCCTAAAGACTAATTGACAAGAGTTTTTTGCAATGTCTTTTTTGCTGGATTTTTTCCCTTTTGATATTTTAATATGCTATATTTTGTAAATTCAATGTATTGCTATATTTTATGGTTTGTATTCCAAATAGTATGAGAGCAGCATATATCAAGGTTTACTTTTCTCAAATAAGCAGGTAATATGTACTTAATTTTCAAAGCCCATAGAGACCATCACTGAAAGAGCTGAAAATGAATAATATGATTTCCAGTTCTTATATTTTGAATTATAGAATATTCCTCATTTTCTGATTTAGTGTCTAACATTTGACTATTTTTCTATATGTATATCATGAAAAAGTTAAAAATATCCTCTGGTTAAGTTGTTAAAGCTTAATGCTGTAGAATTGCTATGTATGTATGTATACACAGTATTATTTCAGTATAAAGAATAATGTGGTCATCTATTTATTGCAGATAGCAAGATAGCAATAAATTTATTGCAGACAGCAAGATACTAGCAGTAAATACAACATGAGCAATAAATAAGAACATATTAAAATGGAAGAGACTATGAGGAAGACAATTGAAAGTGATACCATTAAGAAATTAAATTTTCATTGGTAAACGAATATAGTTGTACATGGAAAACACATTGCTTAATAAAATATACTTACAATTTTGAAGACAAAAGTAAACAGAAATAAAGGAAAATGCATAGGACTAAATTTGGATCCTTTCTCTTCAATTTCAGACCCTCAAAGCTATTCTACATTTTAAAAAGTTATTGTTATGTATTTAATTAGTGACAACAACAGCCTTAGAATTGCTAGTGCATAATCTCATTCATGTCATTCATTTGAAACATTAGAAGAAGGGCTCAAAAACTACAGTTCTTACCTCTTCCTAATTCCTATCTTTGGGAGTCACTTTTATTGTGATTGGATGTTAATGTATACAAACAATAGCACAGAGCAAGCAGGATCAAAGCATTCAACTAGGTCCCCTCAACCAAATAAGGACTAGATGAATAATGGGAAAATCGAGAACCTTGCGTCTCAAAACTTCAACTTCTTTCCCCTTTTCATTTTGAATCTGCTACCTACTAGTGTGCAGCACTTAAGGAGAAAGGTTACATACCCATATTAGGCACTTTTCTTATTTTTACTGGTAGCTATGACTGTTTCAAATTTTAAAGAACATCTGAGATAAAAGACAGAAACTTTGATGAAGCTGACAGGTTTGCACATCAGCTGTTGGCTTAAAAATAGAGCACAGAACATTACATTAGGCACACTCATAGTTATTACCTGGTAGGTTGCCACTTGAGTGGCAAATTAGAACTCATTCAGCTAGAACTGTTGCAGTGATACATCTTCTGGGATTGCAGGTCTGGATACTTGAAGTACATTACATCCTTTCCCACAGACTCATGTTTTCACATGGCTCAATATTAAAACAGCAGGAAATCATCTGTTACGTATTCATCTGAGTTCTGTATAGCTTAACACATTAATCTTCAGATATACTTGGATTTAATCAGTACTTCTATAGTTTAGATTGTGCAGAAAATGAAGAGGCAACCCTTGCAGAGATTACAAGTGGAGATTACACCAATCTGATTGTCTCCCACTGAAAATTTGTAGGAGAATATGCAAAATATTTATTCTGTTTTTCTGCAATCCATCCCTCAATATGCTCAGCAATTCCAGTTTAAATTTTAGAACCTAGAAGTTTTGAGAGTTTTCCTTGAGTGACCAGTTTCCTTATATTTCCTTGAATTTCAAAAAAAGATTTAATTCTAATTTTGTATCAGCCATAGATAATGACCATGAAAGGTATTTCCTGCATGTCCTTTCCTTATTTGTTTAGATTCAATAAATAAATGATTGTTGAAATACCACAGTATAGGAAAGCAAGTATACAGAAAATAAAGCAAAAATAGATTTTTGTGAAAGACTGTGAGATGTGGAAATGTTTTTCTTCAGTGGGGGACAGGGGCAGAGCAAGTTGGCTTCTGTATGCCTGTGTGCATGAATATATGTATGTTTCCTTGTTTGTTGATCATACAATGAGATCACATGAGCTAAAGGGAAGAGTTAGAGCAGTACTAATCATCTGCTACTACTAGTCACTTAGAAATGTGTACTTTAGAAAGAACCTCAGTATCAGACAACACTCTTTAAAAAGGAAACAACTAGAATGAATGAAAATAAATTAAGAATTTCAGAGGAGGAGAACTAAGCCAACCCTTAGTCAACCTAATGACTTATTGGAAGGGATGAGCCTGATAAAATGGAGGACTACTACTTGCCTTTTCCAAAAATGCAAATTTGTCAGCCTGCTTCAGGAAAAGACTGAAAAACTGTCTCCAAAAAAACTAAAGAACATATATCATACAAAAAACCCTCCTTGAAGGCCAGAAAAAAAGAGAAGATTTCCAAAGAAGTCATACTAAAGAAGTTCTCCAGGAGCAGAAGAATGTAGAGGAAAATGATTCAAAGGAGGAAAAAGTACTCTGGCAATAAAATTAATGAATGAAAACAACTGAAAAGAAATAAAATGAACAACCAAGGAGAAATTTCATATTTCTTGGTATGTCTGATCAATTTGTTGATATGGATATGTAAGAAAAACTTCAGACATTTGATATAGTTCTATCCCCTCAACAAAAAATGGAAAGGACAATTTCACAGGTCTTAAAAAACTATCAAACCAAAGATTAAGATTAGCAATAAAGAAAAATGTTTGCAAAAGGCAAAATCAAATGTGTGTGAACCAGGCATCTTTTGTAAGCATCATATAGCCTTCCTGCTGCACATTTTCAAAATATGGTAGAAAAAATAGGTTTATAAAATAACTGTTCAGCGCTGATTCTTATATATATGAATTACAGGAAGTGGGAACAAACAACATTCCTAAAAGAAGAGTGTAACAGAGAAGGACAAAGAATCTCTGTTACTAACTACCCTGTTTCCCCGAAAATAATACAGTGTTTTATGTTAATTTTTGCTCCCAAAGATGCGCTAGGCCTTATTTTTCCATGAAGAAGAATACGGTACACAAAATGCGCCCGACTCCTACCCCACGCAACTCACTGTCTAATTGTGAGTCAGCCAGATTCCATCAGGGCAGGGGGAGCAGCAGGCAGCAGCTTGTCCTGGTGGCAGCACGGGCTCTCTAATTAAAAGAGACCTTGCACTTCCTGTCTGCTCTGGCTGCGCTGTGACCAACAGTGAAAGTTTTAAGGGACCTGGATGTATAAATGGTGATTTATGCAAATTAAGAAGTGAGAAGATAAAATATAACAAATGAAATTAGCTGGGTTGGGTGACTATAGCAGATGTCTGTAATAGAGTCTGAGACATACCCTTTACATTGCCTGAGTAACACCATCATAAAGATGTTCCATCCTGATTACTTGCTACTTAGGCTTTATTTGAACATGGGTCTAGCATTCTTCTAGAACACTAACGTACTACAAAGCATATTGTACTTATTGTGCATGTAGCAGAAGAGTCTGGTCTGTAATGAATGTTTTTCTAGAACACTAGCTGACCCGACCACGCGTTGCCGTGGCTCAGTT
>JANHFO010006142.1:35578-50824 GCA_032468095.1 Pareas carinatus | reverse complement strand
CCCGACTCTATCCTACTCTACTCTAATCTACTCTAATCTACTCTAACCTACTCTACCCTATTCTGGTTTGAAATCCCTAAAAAATGTGTATTTATCTTTCTTTGAGTTCCTTATTTTCTATTTTTTTAAAATAAAGAGAACATTATTAAATCCAACAGTACATTGTTTTGTCACTTTTCCAATTACTTGTAGTACAGATTTTCTAATATGCTGAATAAAAATGAAAAAACTAGTAACAGCAAGTTCTGTCAGTCTGCTTTTAGCTAATTGTTGGCAATTGCTGGTTGGAAAAAAGTGAGCTGTGTTTCCTGGTCTTTTAATTTTACTAGCAAGCAAATAACAAGAAATGCTTTTGCAGCATCTGAACATCTATAGGAATGTCAATGTGCAAGTTCTTCCCTGAAGATATCCCAGGGCAGGGACATGAAGGATGGGCTTACATAGTGATGTCACTGCAAACTGGGGTTTACCATAAATTATTCAGTTTCACTGGACATCACTATCACTCTTATTCCTGTTTCTAACATTCATAGAAGATATAGCAGATACACTAAGCTTGCTAACTGAAACTACTTTTGTCTTTTATCTTAAACCATGCATTTTATTTTGGGCATTTGGAATGCTCTCCAATAAAATAGATTAGAAATCTTGTTTCTTTCTTTGAATTGCTCTTAAAAATGGAAATGTTCCATCCTCTTTATTGCTTTTTATGTTCAAAGAATAATGACTAAAAGTATTAAGAATTACATTATAACTGATAGTTGAGTTTATGAATATCCTAAATTATAATCTCAGTAAGCAAAAGTTTTCAAATAAAAATGCAATTAGTTATTAGATTCCCACAGTTCAAAAGGGCAGCTAACATTTGTCTAAAATAAACAAACTTGTCAATCAGTCCATGAATGAATAATAGTTAAACAATTCTGCAATATGCAGATAGTTGAAATACCAAGGAGAATTAAATTCCTAGATTCCAGGGGAAGCAGGAGAATAAATCTAGAGAAGAGGTGTAGTGTTCTTGTTCATTAAGTAAATGTTAAACTGTATGCGTTTTTTGTAAGTGGTTGATGGTTAGTATATATTTTGATAAATTGATTTAATGAAAGATTTTTTTTTCTGGACTGAAGAAAAGCAGCTTAGGGAAACTACCATGAACAAATATGCTGATTCCATAATTGTATTGGTAACAGTATAGAAAATGGAAAGATTAACAAAAGCACTGCTTAGGTAGTACAAGGGAAGAAATATATTGCATCAGCAGACTGGGAACATCTTGTCCATAGGTTTAGTGTTAATAACCATTATTTAAAACAAAAATATAGTTTGTCAAATCTTTGAGATAATGCAAAGAAAGCAAACAACCTCTGAATATTTTTCTATTATTTTTCTTTTGAAAAATACATAACAACACGTTCCAGTTCTCAGTTCAATAAAGAGAGGGCTATGCATAATCTTAAATCTGCCCTTTTTACACGAGCTGCTTCATCGGGGCTAAAACAATAATTGAAGAATGGTCCTAAAATTCTAGTAAAAAAATAAAGTTGTACATTGTCATGAGAAATGACACATCTCTTTACTGATCTCCTAAGACTAAGTTACTAATATGGTTTTTTTAAAAAACTGAACTTATTTAGTTTATTTTTCTGTAAAGGTCTTACTGGTCATCTCACCAACTAAGGTGAGATTAAACTTCACAAATAAATAATAAAACCTGTGGACTTCAAAATTAAGACAATTAGTTAAGACAACAACTAGATGGTAGCATCTCTGTCATGGGCCCAGTGCTGTAGCCCAGTTCGGTAGCTCTGTTAAGGTGAAAATTTATACAAATTGTTTTCTTCTCAAATGGTAGAAGGAAATGGAGAAGGGTGGTGATTGGATGGAGTGAGGATTTTGCTGAAAATCTTGAAAATATTCTATAATAGCGAATATTTACTTAGTTAATGCTTGAAATACATTATCATATGCATTCTTTGAAAGTGCAAAAAGTATTGTTTTCATGGCATTAAAAAAAAGAGAGCCTTATAGATTTTTATATGCACTCTGAATCATTCACAGGTAAATGGCTAAAAACAGAACTCTTTAAGTGAAGAAGTTGAATTGGATTTGGGCTTGAAAGTTTTGTGGCAGATGTAGGTCTAATGGAATTTGAACTGAAAGAATTATTGATCTCCAATAAAAGCCAGACTTAATTTTTTAGCTTCTGCTAAGTTGGAGGGAAGAAGTCTTTCCCAGGAGTTACTAAAATGTATTTCTATTTATTTGACGCAACTCTGGGGTTTTTTTAAAAAAAAAATCTCTGTAGAAGGGTCAGATTACTAGTCTCTGATAGAACAAAGCACAGTTCAAATATACTTATTAAGAAAATGAATCATGTTGGTTTTCATATGTTATTTATTTGTATTGCGATATATGAATGAAATTAATTTCTGATGATGTTAACAGAATTTTAAAAAGAAGATAAATTTTATTTCTTATTTTCAATTCTTTAAGATATATAAGTAATAGAATTTTATTGATTTCTGATCATACCACAAGAGATCATTCTATTTAAACAGTACAATGTATCAAGATTTATAACCATATAATAAAAAGAGCTAAAAACTAGAAATGACCATTAAAACATATAAAAACCCAAATGGACAACCCAGACCATTCATTTACAGGCTTACAGACTACAAAATTCAGACAACTCAAACAAGGTAGGGGTGGTAGATAAACAATCAACCTCAGGCAGCAATGCAGGCTGATTCTGCTCACTTCCAGGGGTTTGATCCTGAGCGGCTCAAGGTTGACTCAGCCTCCCATCCCTCTGAAGTCAGTAAAATGAGGTGCCAGATTGTTAGGGATAATCTGTAAACTACTTAGAGAGTGCTGTAAAAGCACTATGAAGCACTATGAAGTGATATTGCTATTTCCAGAACCCCTTTGCGCATACTGTTCAGAGAATGAGGGTTGCAACAGAAAAGGTACACCTTCAGAACCACAAGATGACAATGTTTTAAAAAGGGATCTAGAGTGCACTCATTCTGCTGGTAAACTTTGAACCCAAAAAGTAATGATAGGAAGAGAAAGGAAAATATGCAATGCCAGTAAGTACATTCTATTTTCATAGCATAAATGAAACATTGCAGCAAGGGATTCATCTTGAATCACAAGGGATTTTCAAGAATCCCTTCGGTCTAGGTTAAAGCAAAACATTGGATATGCTTCTGCAACATCTGAAGTAGAAAAAACTTATTAAGCGAGTCGACTTACAATAGAAATCAGGTTTGAAGTCTAGATAGATATTAGAGGTTTTGAAGTCTAGACTTTTCTAATAGCAGTCACTTCCTGACGTTTTAAGACAGTTATAGAAATCTACTGTGTTCTTAGAGAAAGAGTATGTCCACCTAAGCCGATTTTATCTGCTATGCCTGTCAGAAAGTCTCAAAGGCTTTGTGATCAGTTGCTTCCAAAATTTTTTGAAGCCTTCTGCATTCAAAGCATGTGTTCTGCAGACCGACAAGTAATATTCTCTTCTTTGGGTCAAAAACTTCTTTGCTAGCTAGAAAAAAAAATTCTTTCATTAATTCCATCAATCTGATGAAAAATAATTTGCTGTAGAAAATAACTGTTTAAGAAAGCCTGATATGGAAGATGTAGCACTTTTGTACATTCCTATGTTTGTAAATAGCCATTTGTAGAATTCGTCCTAAAATGATGTGTATAGTCTCCTGGCAATGTGTTATACCTAAGGGAATTCCTGCATTTGAGAAAAGATTGGAGTATTTTTCTTTCCCTACAAAATTTAAGAGATTTATTCACTTTTATTTCTCTGACCCTGAATTTGCTAGAAAATTTTGATAGGCTATTTGTATCTGAAGTTCAGAAAAAAATGTCTTTAGCAACCTCTCACAGTACTTTACTCACTGTCTCCAAAAGGTTCAGAGCATGGACAACATAATAACATTTATTGCAAAATAATTTTAAAAACATACCATAAAATTAAGACTTAACACGATATATTCCATCAATATCACCCAATTTCAAATTGTAATAATTATAGTCTTGACAATGGCATTTTGCTAAATTAATAAACATTGCGATGCTGTATGTAATACAATGCCTAAGGAGCTCTATTTCTCATAGTAAGATGCGATTTCAAATAAATATGCAGAGAGTCGAGTTACATATTTACTTGTTTTGAAAAGGGATTCGCTTTCTTGCATTTCATAACATCTGGATCTATGGTTACTAAAATAAGATGCAAATGGATATTCTATTAAAGTTGTTCAGTTGTCAAGGGCACTGTCAGACACTAAAATTGCTATGGCTTTTACTACAAAATAATGTACATAACCCAGAAATGTGCTAAGAAGCTTGATGAATCTCCTGCTGATTCCTAATTAGTACATCTACAGCTATGGCCTATAATTTTAATGTTTGCGATGATTATGGGAACATTTTCTTGACAAGCCAAGCTTACAACCCCAAACAAGGTTTTATCTGTGCAATAATCTTCAAAGGGATAAATATATTTGTTATGTACTGAATGTATATAGTTGTGTTAACTGTTAATGGGGCTAAAGTGAAACTAACCTTTAGATGACCATAACTGTTTCGGAGGGAAATTTAAACATTTGTATTGGGTGGGCTTTTTATAACACTATGATTGGTTAAGTTCCTGTGGGCCTAGAGTATAAATAACAGGCATTTGCCTGCAGTTCCACAATTCTCATTTTGAGTCAATAAATGCTCTTGCAGCTATGCTGATCTGGTTTTTGCCGACTGGACATAATATTCAATGTGAATTGAATTGCTCTGGCTGCTTTAGCTGCGACAGGCCCAGGGACTCTGATCACAAAAGAAACATTTTAGATTACAAATATACAAGCTAAATCCAATCTGTTGCAGACTGAAATGTTGTGTGTATGCTTGTGTGTTCCAGTGAGTGAGAATCTGATCTGATCAAGGATTAGTGGATTTTATAACAGGAAGAAGATTTATTAACAGAAAATACATTATAGCAACACATAGAGATTATCATCTGAATAGTTTTTAATCTATTTCCAAAAGAAATTGGGGGATTTAGCTGGCTTATTTTTTGGTAATTGTTCTGTTTATCACAATGATTTTGGAGATTTTTTTAAAAAAAACAAAACAAACCCCATTATAAATGATGATTCAGTACTCTGAATACTTAGTAAATAAGGTAAATTATTTATCCTTAAATTGATTCTTTCATTTTTGCGAATAAAATCTATGAATTGGTAGGTAAATTTCTAAGGAACATTTAAAAAGTATTTAAACAAACAGAGTAACTTCGGGAAAGAGTTACCAAGTTAATGAAGAGATTGCAAATCAAATCCTGTGAGGAATAGAGTGATTGAGTAAGTTTAGCCTGTAGAAGGTAAACTAACAGAAAGAGACATGTGACAGTATCACTCATAAATCTAAAGGAATATCTTACCAGGAAGCAGTGAATTTCTTCTTTATTGTCCTAAAATCTTAAACTTGAAACTTATACAGAAGAAAATAAAAGCTGGATATTATAAAAAATACTTTTCCTCTATTCTCAGTCACTCATGACCTAGTCACTCCTGGATGGACTATGCTGTGTCCCGAGCAGACAGCAGGCTCCGGAGTTAATTGGCACAGGAGTGTTTTCCTCCCCACCCCTTAGGGGAGACAGCTTGTCTGGGTCGTTATAGAGATTCCTGATTGGGCAAGTAGCCCTTTAAGAAGTGTTAAATAGGTCTGGCTGCATTTTGCAGCCAAGTAGAGTTCTTACACTGTTCCAGTTGATTCTTGCAATAAATCAGTTATATTGAATTTGTCTCCTGCCTCTCCTTTGGCTAAATACTATAGACTACTTAACATATTCTACATGGGACTGTCCCTGACTAACTGAGACCTTTGGATGATGCAAAATAAATTAGCTATTTGTGCCCCAAGAACTGAACATGCTAATACTATGTTTTGTGAACTACATTGGCTACCAATTTGTATCTGGGTTCAATTCCAGGTGACAGTTATGACCTTTAATGCCCTGCATGACATGGGCCCAGGTTATTTGAGGGACTGCCTCTCCCCATTTTTACCCATCTCATCAGGTCTGTCAGCAGAGACATGTTGTGAGTCGCATCAGCCAGGAGGTTTAATTTGGCAGGACCTCAGAGGAAAGCCTTTTTTGCCATGGACCCTGCCCTATGGAACAACAATCATTTGTGGTCCTAACTTCATTTGTCCTCCAAATGGCTTTCAAAACATGGTTTTTCCAACAAGCATAGAAATTCATTCTTAAATGGATTGAGTCCAGTTCTTTGAGTTGTATATTATGAAGAACACTTCAGGTAATACAAAGTTAAGTACAGCATCAGTACATCTGAGTACCATAGTAAGCAATAGTTACACACTTTAAATTTATTTGTGAATGCAATGCTTGTTCATTGAGCAGTATGAAATAGTTCTTTTTAAAAGACTTGTTTTGTTTAGTTTCAATGAAGTGTCAGTAAACCAATTGATGATTTGAGATTTCTTCCCATTAGTCTCTGGCAAAATGTGTAGAAGATAATTAAAAAGCGGTTAGATATTTGCTGAGTCGTGCAGTCTTCTAATATGCTTTAAGGAAAATATAATATTATAGATGCATGAGTAAGTCTTTCAGTTGATAGCAGCAATTTAAAGTGGCCTTGTAATTATGCTAATAATACTTGCCTTTATATTTCATATTATGCTTTACATAGATGATACTGAATATTTTCATTTGGAACATACTATTTTAAAATTCTATAGTGTAATATATTGAAAGCTTTTTAGGAAAAATCAGAAAATTGCATTTGTCTCCAATTAATTAAACTTTTGAAATTAATTAAATTTTGGCAACTCTATTGCAGTGCAAATTTTCTGAGACCTCGTAGAAGTGAATATATGATGGATAAAGTAATATGAATGCAATATAATGTTGCCAAAATAGATTATGAATATATCAGTGGTCAGATTCCTATTCCAAAACACAGTCGCTTGTTTTCTGTTTCCCAGAAATATTGATTTGGATAAAAATGCATGAAATAAATTATCTCTATATTAGAAATAACCAGAATCAAACGCCTATGTTTTTGCTGGCATTGTTTCCTATTGTTTTATTTTTCCTAGATGGATGCATGGATTTTCCCGCCCCCTATTGCTTTATTTTTCTTTGATGGATATAAATCATTGGGCTGCAACATCCCATCATTTTTACATCTCAGGCTGCATTTGCAACCCCTTTGGAGGTATAGATACATATTTACAAATAATGGTTAGGCTAAAAACTGGAACCTTTCTTTGCAGAATACAAGTTTCTTTAGGGTTCAATTTTAAAAATTAAAGCTTAGTTTAAAAATTAAGTCAGGTGAGACAGAGAGCTAGTGTATATCAAGGAGACACTCTGTGGATACCCTGATATAAGAGTTCTGAGTGTCTAGTCCTTTTTCATTGATTTAGAAAGAATAACCATATCTCTATTTTATATAGGAAAGGTTTCAGTATAAGCATTTTTCCTGAATACGTTTTCCAAAGTAATCTCCACTCTTACTTTAGATTTTCTAGACAATTTCAGATTCCAAACTGTATATTAGAACTCAAACATTTCTTAAAATAGACTTTAATCACCTCTATCGCAAAATCCTGAGAAAATAAAACACTGCCAAATGGTTGTTTCTTTCAAACCGTTTATGATGCAACAACTGTCAACTTTTTCAAATAGATATTTTTTAAATATAGAAGCCCTCCCAGCACCAGTCAAAGGAATTCTATATTGTTTGCATTACAATAGCCTTAATTTTTGATATCATGCATGAGAAGTAGTTTAGAGCAGCCCACGCTGAGAAATAACAGTGGAAGTCTGAATGAAACAAGACAACAAATTGTTAAAACATAATGAATTCTAATCATCCACAAATACATACATATAAAACAGAAACCCCATCCTTAAACTTATAGCTCACCATCAATTTCAGAAGTGATTTGAACATTAGGCTTTTTCTTCCAAGAACCAGTTTGAGGAGATAACGGAACCAGTTCCTTGTCATGAGTCTCAAAAAGAGATGTTCTTAATCTTATGAAATAGAGAAGATGGTTTTGTACCCGTGTGCTGCCACGGGTTTTGTATAATTCTGCATCCTTCCAACTCTCTCTTTCTCCTTCTTTCTCTGTCTCCCTCTTTCAGCCTGTCTCTCCCCCTCCTCGCCCTCTATGTCAACTGTTGGGTCCGATCGCAAAATAAAGCAGGCTGGAAAACCTCAGTGAATCGCAACAGCATTTATTAACAAAGTAATAACAGAGAATGTAGCCAGCAACGGGCTGGTTATTCTAACAATCCTTTAAGCAATCCACTAAGATATCTGCCTCCCAGTTCCACCCCACTGCCTGTAACGGGTAACGGGCAACGGCTGAGGGCATCTGCATGGCCCACATTGCAGCCTGGCTTATGCACTAGCTGATAGGAATAGGCAGCTAACAATAGGGACCAGCACAACATGCACAGTGACAGAGCTGCCGGTGTGGGGTGGTCACTAGCCAAAATGCCCAGCAATGGCTTGTGGTCAGTCACCAACATAAAGGTCTGACCGAATAAATATTCATGGAAATGTTTCACTGCAGCCACCAAAGCCAAAGCCTCCTTGTCGATTTGGCTGTAATTGTGCTCCGCTGAAGTTAAAGTGCGAGAATAAAACGCAATTGGCACCTCGCCACCAGAAGGCAGGGTGTGACTTAACACAGCACCCATGCCAAAAGGAGAGGCATCACAAGTCAAGGTGATTGGGAGGGAGGTATTATAGCGCATCAAGACTAGATCGCTTGACAACAATTCCTTCAATTGTTTAAAAGCCTCATTCTCCCTAAGACCCCAAACCCACGGGGTGTTTTTAGCCAACAGCTTATGCAAGGGATCTGCTATTGTGACTTTTCCTTTAAGGAAACTATGGTAGAAGTTAAGTAAGCCCAGGAAGGATTGGAGCCCCGTCCTTGTTTTGGGCACAGGAGCATTCCTAATGGCTCTACCCTTGTCCTCGGTAGAGTGAATTCCTGCCCCATCTATCCGGTAACCCAAAAAATCCACTGAGGGGACCCCTAATAGGCACTTATCCCTGCGCAGTTTAAGTCCCTTTTGTCTGAACGCTTCAAAGACTGCACACAACCGTGTCTTTAACTGTTCCTGAGAGGTGGCTATAATTAACACGTCGTCAAAATACGGGACAACACCTGGGATCTTTTGTAAAAGGCGCTTCATGACTCCCTAAAAAATCCTGGAGCTACACTTATCCCGAATTGTAACCTGGTTACCTTAAATGCCCCCCTCTGGGTTACAATAGTCTGCGCTTCCGCAACCGGATCGTCCATAGGCAATTGCTGATACGCCTGGGCTAGATCCAATTTTGCAAATATGGACCCTGATCCCAAGCAAATGCTGCATAACTGGGACAGGGTAGGCGTTTTGCTGTAATGCCTTGCTGATGGTACATTTGTTGTCCGCACAAATGGGGATGGAGCCGTCCTTTTGAATGGGCGTCACAATAGGGGTTTCCCATTTGGCATTCTCAGTTGGCATCAGAATGCCCTGCTGAATTAATTTGTCTAAGGCTGCATCCAATTTTTCCTTAAGGCCAAATGGGACCCTGCGTGGCTTAAGCCTAATAGGGGCAACCAGGGGGTCTAGAGACAATGAAATGGGTTTGCCTGTATACTTGCCCAAATTTTCTGAGAATACATCCTTGTACTCATCTATCAGATCCAACCCCCATGAGGTCATAGTGGCGTGCACCCCAGTGACTCCCAAACTCAGGGGGTCAAACCATTCCAGCCCCAGGAGGCTGAGCAGTCTTTCTGCGACCACAGTCACTGGTAGTTGGCCGTTGAAATGCTTAAATGTTACAGGGAGATCTATGAGTCCCAACACCGGTAGGCAATTTCCCTGGTAGTCTCGTATCTGTAGCCTCTGCTGTGACAGCTGGCTCTGCCTAACACCAGGCAGGAGCTTCTTCAGAGTCGCCAGGAAATGATGGAGATGGTTGATCCCCAATCCACCTCCAGACAGCAAGGCTTGCCTTGGACCAACACAGACACGTAGATTTTTTTAGCTGGCTGGCAGGCATTCGCTTTTACTTTAATGCAGCAGGCATCTGCGGACTCCGCCTGTTTCTTGGCGCTGTCTCCTGCCTTGGCATCTCTACGGGGTCGTAAACAACTTCTACTTGGCGCTGGCACCTGGGGCACAGACCCGACTGGCTCCAGTGCCCTGAAGACCTTTGCGACGTGGCCCTTCCGTTCACAGCACCTGCAGATAGCGTCTCAGAAATGGCAAACAATTCTGGAGCGTTGTCCACCACAGCTGGGGCACCTCCGCTTTACCTCTGCCAGCTTTCTGAACGTCTGCTCGACCTTGAAACTTTCTTCTTCCGAGTCTCCGATGGTATCAGTCTTACCCTGGTGTACTAGGGCATCTGCCTTTTCAGCCGCTGCTGGGTAAGCCAACTTCTGCAGCGACTCCGCGGCATTAGATGCTGTTTCAGCCGCTCAAGCCTGATCTAAGGCCACCCTTAATGTCAAATCTGGGTTCGCCAAGAGTCGCCTTTGCAGCCTTAAATCTCTCACCCCGAAGATGAGCTGATCCAACAAACTGTCATCTATGTTCCCAAAGGCAAAATGGGTGGCTGCCTTTCATAGGGCTGACACATACTGATTAATTGTTTCTCCCCCACACTGCATGCGATGCCTGAATTAGTGCCTTTTCACGAATTTCGATGGCACAGGGGCATAATATGCATGGAGAGCCTCTGTTAAATCCCTCTAGGTTATTGCCTGAAGAGATCGTGGCTCCGCTAAGGTACTGGCCATATCAAACACCTCATGCCCACAATTACTCAGGAAAATCGCTTTCCTCCGTTCGTCAGTCAAGTTAGCGTGAATAGCGTGAAACTGAAGAAAAAAAGCAAACCGGAGCTAAGGTTGCCATCTGCAACTGAGGCTGAGGCTGTGGCTGTGGATTCAAACTGGTGACCGGTGTCCTCTTCCTCCACCCGAATTCATCGCCAGTTGTTGAGTCCGATCACGGAAAGAAGCAGGCTGGAAAAACCTCAGTGAATCGCAACAGCATTTATTAACAATGTAACAGCAGAGAATGTAGCCAGCACAGGCTGGTTATTCTAACAATCCTTTATAGTATATTGGGCTGGTGCAACAGCCAATCAACAGGTCAAACTGGATGGTCTCCGAAATGTCTGAGTAGTTGGGAGGGGGGAAACGGCTCCCAGCATCTGCTGACCACTTAATTAGGTCAGACAGCCAGGAGCCTCACTTGACCAGCATACTCCCAGGATCCAGCAAGGAGCCTTGCTTGACCAGCATACTCCTAGAATCCAGCACCCCTCACCTCAAAGTTAAAACATCAGCAGACAAATTGACGCAAGTAACCGGGTTTCTTCGTTTGCCTTCGGGACCTCCGGGGCTCCGAGCTATCTGGTTCTGTGTCCCCGCTGGGGGCAACATTTGCCTAGTCAGGACCGACCGGCACTGGGGACACCAGCTCACCGGGCACCAGATCCGGTGGAGTTGAGGGCATACCTGCAGATGCCCAACGGTTGAAGGGCTCCAGTTCGGGCTGGTCGTCTTGGCTGTAATCGCCGGGGGAGGAATGGGAATCTAAATTAACATCAGCGGCTTTTTCTGCGGCGATTCTATTGCTAGTCGGCAGAGCAGCTGATCTATATGGCGATGCCAAGAGCAACCATCGTTTAGCTTAACCACATAAGAACACACTCCCAAAACCTTTTCAATCTTGCTCAGCTCCCACTGCTGTCCAGTGGCAAAATTCCTTGCCCACAGAGGATCACCCACACAGAACTGCCTGGGGGCCCAACTAGGTGGCCTCAAGATCTCCTGGCCATACACAGGGTGTAGGCGATCCAGGATTGATCGTAGCTTCCTGCCAAACAGTAATTTGGCTGGGCTTTTCCTGGTACTCCTACAAGGTGTGATGTGTTGCCAGATCAGAAACGCATCAACCTGCTTCTGCCAATTTCCCGGCCCTAAATGGCTCAATGCCTCTTTTAGTGACCTGACGGCCCTCTCCGCAATTCCATTGGAATTTGGATGACAGGGAGCCGTCAGCATGTGCCTGATTCCTCTGGCAGCCATAAACGCCTGGAAATGTTTGGCAATGAGCTGTGGGCCATTATCCATTACCACCACATCTGGCAAGCCATGAGTTATGAACAGTTGTTCTAAATAACACATTACTGCAGGAGCCCTAGTATCTTTCATCAGGTGGACCTCCATCCACCTGGAAAACGCATCTACCAATATGAGGAACATTTGCCCATGAAATGATCCAGATGTATTCGTGACCAGGGGCCTCTGGGTCACTCCCATGGCTATGGTGGCGCCTGTGGGGGAGCAGGTCTAGATTGCTGGCAGGGTGGGCAACTGGCAACCAATGACTCAATATTCTTGTCCAGTGCTGGCCACCAAACAAAGCTTCTCGCCAGTGCTTTCATTCTTACTATACCCGGGTGACTCTCATGCAGGGTTTTCAGGATGTGGGACTGGAGTTTCTCCAGGATCACTACCCTGTCTCCCCACAATAAACAATTTCCCTGCACAGCTAGCTCCACTCTGCGAGCATTAAAGGGGCTATACCTCTCAGCCACTTTACCCCCTGGCCATCCCCTTCGCACCCAGATAATGACAGGGCAGAGGAGGGAATCCGAAGCAGAGGCAGCGGCCACTTCTCTGGAAGTGAACAGGGAGGACTCGAGGCAATCTACCAAGATGTCTGCCTCCCCTAGTTCTACCTCACTGTCTGAAATGGGTAACTGGCAATGGCTGAGGGCATCTGCATGGCCCACATTGCAGCCTGGCCTATGCACCAGCTGATAGGAATAGGCAGCCAACATTAGGGACCAGCACAACATGCGTGGTGGGGCGGTCACCAGCCAAAATGCCCAGTAACGGCTTGTGGTCAGTCACCAATGTAAAGGTCCTACCGAATAAATATTCGTGGAAACGTTTGACTGCAGCCACCAGAGCCAAAGCCTCTTTGTCAATTTGGCTGTAATTGCACTCCGCGGAAGTTAAAGTGCGAGAATAAAATGCAATTGGTGCCTCGCCACCAGAAGGCAGGGTGTGACTTAACACAGCACCCATGCCAAAAGGAGAGGCATCACAAGTTAAAGTGATTGGGAGGAAGGTATTATAGCGCATCAAAACTAGATCGCTGGACAACAACTCCTTCAATTGTTTAAAAGCCTCATTCTCCTTACAACCCCAAACCCACGGGGTGTTTTTAGCCAACAGCTTATGCAAAGAATCTGCCATTGTGGCTTTCCCTTTAAGGAAGCTGTGATAGAAATTAAGTAATCCTAGGAAGGATTGGAGCTCCGTCCTTGTTTTGGGCACAGGGGCATTCCTAATGGCTCTAACCTTGTCCTTAGTAGGGTGAATCCCTGCCCCATCAATCCGGGAGGCCCAAAAAATCCACTGAGGGGACCCCTAATAACCACTTATCTCTGCACAGTTTAAGTCCCTTTTGCCTGACCGCTTCAAAAACTGCTCGCAGCCGTGTCTTTAACTGTTCCTGAGAGGTGGCCGTAATTAACACGTTGTCAAAATACAGGATGACACCAGTGATCTTTTGTAAAAGGTGCTCCATAACTCCCTGAAAAATCCCTGGAGCTACACTTATCCTAAATTGTAACCTGGTTACCTTAAATGCCCCCCTATGGGTTACAATAGTCTGCGCTTCCGCAACCGGACCGTCCATAGGCAATTGCTGATACGTCTGGGCTATATCCAATTTTGCAAATAAAGACCCTGATCCCAAGGTATGCAGCAAATGCTGCATAACTGGGACAGGGTAGGCATTTTGTTGTAAAGCCTTATTAATTGTACATTTGTAGTCCGCACAAATGCGGAGGGAGCCATCCTTTTTAACAGGCGTCACAATAGGGGTTTCCTAATTGGCATTCTCCGTTGGCACCAGAATGCCCTGCTGTATTAATTTGTCCAAGGACGCATCTAATTTTTCCTTAAGTGCAAAGGGGACTCTGCGCAACTTGAGTCTAAAAGGGGCAACCAGGGAATCTAGAGACAATGAAATGGGCTTGCCCGTATACTTGCCCAAGTTTTCTGAGAATACATCCTTGTATTCATCTATCAGGTCTAACCCCCACGTTGAGATAGTGGCGTGCACCCCAGTGACTCCTAGTGCACCGCAGATCCCCAGTGCACCGCAGATCCGGGAGGGTCTGGACTCTGACTGGCATAGTCCAGACGTAGTGACGGAGGCAGGTCTTGAGACGGTTTGGGATGAGTTTGAGACTGTTGCACCTGAGGACATGGACAGGATCCTGGGTCGACTGAAAGCAACCACATGTTTATTGGACCTGGGTCCCTTCGGGGAGAAGGGCGGTATAAAAATTCAATAAAATAAAAATAAATAAAATAAACAAATTTTGATATTAACTATTTAAACATAAATTGCTTCTTCTGGGAAACAGAGTTACATTGACTATAGCAAAAATAATAAAATTTATGACTTTTGAAACTTTACAGTAGAGGGGACTAAAGATTCTAAGTAAAAGAAGGACATCTCTTGGTGTCAGTGGGACCTATAAAATGACACAAAATGTGAAATGAACATCTAAAGGACATCTTTGTAGAATGGAGACAGAAATTAGTAACTACAATATCAACAGTGTCAGTAATGAAGTCTGATTCTATGAATAGATTATATCCAAAAGATGTCAGTGAGGGAATGATAAATAATGGAGCGCATTTTGCTTGACAAGATAAAGTATTGAAAGTGGAGCGACACACAACAGGATGAGAGAATGATTTTGAAAAGGACACTTTATTGGATATACAAAAGAAATTGATTGGAGTTTTAAAAATTAAACAACCTGGAAAATGTTTTCTTAGGGAGGCTTATAAAACTCTTCAAGAAATCTGTCCAGTGGGATATAAAATAGAAGAGAAATAAAATCTTATGACAATAAGAATAAACTAATCATTAAGAATTTTAGAAATAAAAGCAAGGAATATAAAGTTGGTTTATTTGATCATCCGTGACTTTGGGGTGGACTGTCATCAGTACGCTGATGATACTCAGCTGTACATCACCACCCCAAGCCACCCCAATGATGCCGTGGAGGTGATGGCTCAGTATCTTGAGGCCATGTGGGTCTGGATGGGGAGGAACAGGCTCAGGCTCAACCCTTCCAAGAC
>JANHFO010006140.1:10066-20591 GCA_032468095.1 Pareas carinatus | reverse complement strand
CTAGGCGTATTCTGCATTCTAAAGGGGAGTTGAGCGAAGATCGGCATAAGCAATACGAAGAATTTGCTATGTCTTATCAGAAGTTGTTGGCAAACTCTCAATCTTTAGCTGATCTGCTGGATGAAAATATGCCAGATCTCCCTCAAGACAAACCGGTGCCAGAAGGTAAGTCAATTATGTAGTCTTAAAAATTCAAAAAAAGTCTACTTCCTTTCTTTCCACAGTAAATCCTTGCGAACTCTCGGCGTCCCCAGATTTCATTCCCAGTTGACCTCTTTTAGTCCTGAAGTCGGAATATGGAGGGCAAACTCATATCTGAAATTCCGACTTCATTGAATTATTATTGGATGCTTTTTTGTGCATTTGCATTGCAGAACACGGTCCCGGCATTGATATTTTTACCCCCGGCAAACCTGGCGAGTATGATTTAGAAGGCGGGATCTGGGAAGATGAAGATGCCAGAAACTTCTATGAGAACCTCATTGATTTAAAAGCGTTTGTGCCAGCTATCCTGTTCAAAGATAACGAAAGAAGTTCTCAGAGCAAAGATTCCGGGAAAGACGACTCTAGAGGTAGAATATGTGGTTTTATTTCGGAGATTACATCATGGAGAGGAAGGCGGGCTTTTATTCTGAGCTGTGCTTATGGCTAGATTGGCTATGCTGGCTTAGGAGGAATCTTCTATCTAACTTCTTTCCCAGAAAATAAGACCTAACCACAAAATAAGCTCCAGCATTATTTTTCAGGATGCTCGTAATAGAAGCAGTACTCCAAAAATAAGCCCCAGTTAAGGTAGTCAGCCAGATGGACGCATTTGAGTACCGTATTTTTCTGAAAATAAGCCCCAGTGTGATTTTTTAGGATGCTCATAATAGAAGCCCTACCCCCAAAAATAAGCCCTAGTTAAGATTGTCAGCCAGACGGATGCATTGATTACTGTATTTTCCCCAAAATAAGACCTAACCAGAAAATAATTCCTTAATTATTTGGAGCAAAAATTAATATAAGACTCGGTCTTATTTTCGGGGAAGCACGGTAGCTAATGTTAAAAAAATAGAAGACATGCATACCCTCCTAAGATAGCATAGCCATTCTATACCAGTATTATGAGCTTAAGTAAAGGGGCTGAATTTCCTAACCATTGTTCCTCCCACTTTGTTTCTTGGCTGGCCTGTTGAATGATATGCGGAAACAAAGATAAATAAAATATACAAGATAAAGTTGTAAACAGGTCAAGTTCCATAAACCAACAAAAGGCTTGTGACACATCCATAAGCATGAATAATGTCAAATGGATTTGAACAAACTACTGTGTTGCTTAGTGCTATGTGTGAATGTGATCATTGACAATGTTCTATTTTTTTTTTGTTAAAATAGTAACAGCTTTTTATCTTCTGGCGGGAATAGGAAAAGAGTGCTTCAGACTTCTTTAAAGAAATGAAAATGTGCAAACATTAAGGACCAGATAAATGATTTTGTTGTTTCAGCTATGTTTCTCTATATAACTTCATCAGAATAAATAAAAGAGATCAGTATATTTGAAGGCTGAAGTAACATGTGCAACATAACTCTTTTTGAAATAGAACTAAAAGAATCTAAGGAAAATAAGGATATATCCGGCACTGAAGATCTAGAGCTGGATTTAGAAAATTTGGATATTAATGATGAGACCCTTGATCTAGATTGTGGAGATGAGGCAGAAGATCTCACAAAAAAACTTCTTGACGAACAAGGTAAAAACAATGTGGAAAAGCATGTTATTTCTATTTTGTATAAATGGATCTAAACAGTGTGCATACCCTTTTAACAGTTTGGATGTGTTACCAATAAGGCAGCTAATCGAGAGGAATTTTTGTAACCCGGAACCGTTACCAGTTTCATCTGTGACTTACTTTTCAGTACTCATATACAGTCAGTAATAGAGCAACCTAACATTGGAAGCAACCTAGAAATGAGAAATTTCCTAACAGTGAGAGCAAGTTAATCATTGGAATGACTTGCCTCCGGAAGTTGTGAATGCTCCAACACTGGGAATTTTCAAAAAGAGATTGGACAGCCTTGTGTCTGAAATGGTGTAGGGTTTCCTGCCTAAGCAGGGGGTTGGACTAGAAGAGCTCCAAGGTCCCATCCAACTCGTGTTATTCCGTTAGCAATTCTACTGTCTGTGGGAATATTAAAAAAATCCTCTCGATTAAAGTTAGGTAATAATGAAAAAGTAACATTACTTCTGCTTTGTGTGGGAGTGGACACCTGTTTGATTGATTGCTTCATACAACAGTAAATCATTTTTCCACGAGAACGGTGGCCAGAATTATTTCCAACCAATTTCGAGCAGTAGGGAAAACAAATATTGCTTGTTTGCTTTTATTGAAACAACACCACATTTTCCTGTTAAGATAACCCGTTGCTTAATCCCAATGGAATTAGTATCAGATTTCTGATGTCTATACGCCTCATATATAACACTTGCATGATGAAGAAAGCAAAATGTGACATTTTAGTCATAGCTACCTGTTCCTTAAAATCCCTATTAACATTTTTTAATCAAGATAACAGAATCAGCCACTGGTCAACCTACTTGGAGAATTAGTAATTAGGGACTCACATTCTAATCTTACTTCAGTCACATTCTTTCAAAGATAAACACGAAATACGTTGTCACCTACCTTACAGGATGGTTGGTTAGGATGAATGAGATGGCTTGTAAAGCACTTTGTATGGTCAAAGGTGCCATAATGGGACACATGTTTGCCTGTGAGAAAGATGAGTCATTTATATGAACATGAGAAGTATTGTCCTGCTCATTTTTGTTTAGTGAATTTCCTTTGAGATTGTAAACAAGCTATAAAGTTGAATAAGTAAGTGTAAATATTTCCCTTGTCCAATTGATGAGATCAGTTATTCTAATTTGACAGTGAGAACAATTAATCAGTGCAACAACTTGCCTCCAGAGGTTGTGAGTGCCCCATCACTGGAGGATTTTAAGAAGAGATTGGACAACCATTTGTCTGAAATGATATAGGGTTTCCTGCATGAGCAGGGGGTTGGTCTAGAAGACCTCCAAAGTCTCTTCCCACTCTATTCTGATTAATTAAGACCTAATCAAGGAAAGAAGCAACTTAGAACCAAGGAAAAACTTCCTGACAGTGAGAACTATTAATCAGTGGAACATCTCCAGAAGTTGTGAATGCCTCCAACACTGGAGGTTTTCAAGAAGAGACTGGACAGCCATCTGTCTGAAATGGTATAGGGTTTCCTGCCTGAGCAGGGGGTTGGTCTAGAAGGCCTCCAAGGTCCCTTCCAACTCTGTTAGTCTGTTAATTTCTTTTTCACATGAGATTCACTTTATGGACATGCTTTTTGCTTTTACCAAGTTTATAATGGCATCCAGTATAAATATTATAATGGCATCCAATATACACGTTCTTCATGCCCTGAATGGCATTCACTGTACTCTTTTGTCATGATAAGTAAGATAGTCGTGGAGGGTTAACATGTACCAAAAAGGCAAAGAGGCAATTAAGTATTAAATTGTTCATAATGAAGATTTGCTTCCGTGCAATGTGTAAAAAAAATATTTTTCTATTTTTAACACGATTAGGCAAGAAACAGGGAGCAGATAGCGCCGGAGCTGAAAATAGTGACGGAAAGCAAGCTGCAAGAAGTGAGTTTTGAGGTGGTACTAAGAAGAAGAAAGTGTTTTGAAGTAGATAAGCTTATAAGGGGCAGGGACTAGATAGAAATTCCAGGAAGAAACCAAATTATCTCTAACCCAAAAAAGTTGCAGGACTACATTCCACAGGACTTTTCTAGAAACTCAAATTATTTAAGATGACTATTCTTTGTGGCAGTTTCCTCAACCAACGATAGAGGGAAATGATTCAGGTTCTCTGGCTGGTGAGTTTCAGCTTAAATTTTTAGGCTTCCTGGTTGAGGAGAAATTTGAATTTTAATTACATGTATGAATGTACTTCTCTTAGCTAGCATCATAACTAAATTAAACACACACTTAGACAAAGTGTAGAAAAAGTGTTTTCCAGTTTCAGGAACAGTTGCTCATCCAATAAATTTCAAAGGGATCATCAGAAAGGATACCAACTGTATTTAACTTGTTTTTTAGTTACAGTTGCTTAATTTGAGCTCATCTTTGCAGTCACCTCAATCTAGTAGCTCTCTTGAGTTGTGAAAATATCTTCACCATTGTTTAGTCAATACAGACAGTATGAATACTTTGCTCTGAAACAAGATGACTAAGAACTGCAAGATATCTTTAAAACCTTGATGAATTCGAATTGTGTCACCGTTTCCTTTCTTCAGGGCTAGAATGGAGAACATGAGATAAAAAATAAAATTGGGATCCTGTCCTAAAAAACAAACAAAACAGAATTTACAGACACACTTTCCTCTGTCACTGTGGATTTTAAATACTGACGTGCAGGTACCCGCCTTATTTCGCTGGTGGGCAAAAATGGAAGTGTGACTCAATATGACTAGATAATGTCTCGATAGAATCAGCGCAATAGATCGATCTGAAATCAAATAATGCTTCCTGAAATGAGTATCTAGCCATCTTCCCTTGGTATAAATGTATGCTCGCTAGAGAATTCAATATGCCCTGTTTCCCCGAAAATAAGACTTAACAGGAAAATAAGGCCTAGCGTGATTTTTCAGGATGTTCGTAATGTAAGCCCTACCCACAAAATAAGTCCCAGTTAAGATCGTCAGCCGGACGGAGGCATTGAGTGCCATATTTCCTCAAAAATAGGACCCAACTGGAAAATAAGCCCTAGCCTGATTTTTCAGGATGCTCATAATAGAACCCTACCCTCAAAGTAAGCCCTGGTCAGCAAGACAGATGCACTGAGTATCGTATTTCCCCCCCAAATAAGAGCTCGTCGAAAAATAAGCCCTAATGCATCTTTTGGAGCAAAAATTAATATAAAATCCAGTCTTATTTTCGGGGAAACGCGATGGTATACAAATATATTTCAGTGAAAATCAACTCTATGGCTAGTGCAGATTGCTATCTAAACAAAAGTCTGAAAAACTGTTCTTTCGTCCCTATCTTGTTTCCCCAAAAATAAGTCCTAACCGAAAATAAAGCCCTAGGGTGATTTTTCAGGATGCTCATAATATCAACCCCACCCCAAAAATAAGCGCCAGTTCAGATCGTCAGCCAGACGGACACTTTTGAGTACTCCATTTCCCCCCCAAAATAAGACCTAATCGGAAAATAAGCCTTAATGCATCTTTTGGAGCAAAAATTAATATAAGATCTAGTCTTATTTTGAGGGAAACACGGTAATATACAGATATATCTCAGTGAAAATTAACTCTGTGGCTAGTGCAAATTGCTATTTAAATAAGAGTGTGAAATATATGCGTTCTTTCATCCTTAGTTATAAAATACTGTTAGTCTAGCTTTAAGTAGTTGGAATTTATTTATTTAGCGTATGATATATACAACATCAGGGAAATCTTCAAATGCTGGACACAATGCAGTTCTGGCAGCCTAAATTTGTTAGTTTATTCTGTTCAGTACTTGTGTGCATGTCCTTGGTGTTTCACGGGGTGAACGAGATATAAACCAATTAGAAGCACTGTTGGCTCTTTCGGACTCTTCCACCGCTGTTTCCTCGCCTTGTGTTGTGTTGCTTCGCATCCGGCCAGAACCAGCGCCGGCTTCCACTTTCCGCACACACAAATGCATTTATCTACTTGCAATACCATGCCTAGCCAGCAGTTCTAGCATCATTAAGCCACTGCCCCCCACCACATCCCCTACATGGTTGGGGAATACTCCAAGCCCATTTCAAATGGAAAGATTTAGTCGGAGGAATCACATATAAAATGTAGTCCTCGACTTACTGCAGCTTGTTTAGTGACCGTTTGAAGTTGCAAGGGCACTGAAAAAAAAGTGACGCACGACCATCTTTCACCGTTGCAACCTTTCCAGCATCCCCACAGACGAGTGATCAAAATTCAGACGCTTGGCAACTGACTCATACTTATGACGGTTGCAGTGTTCCAAGGGGGGTCATGTGATCCCCTTTTGAGGCCTTCGGATTAGCCAGATTTACTGAACAACCGGATTACTGATTTATCAAGTGCAGTAATTTACTTAACAACTGTGGCAAGAAAGGTTGTAAAATGGGGCAAAATTCACTTAAGAAATGTCTCACTTAACCACAGAAATGTTGGGCTCAGATGTGGCTGTCAGTCAAGGGCTACCTACCTGTACAATTGGTCTTCAAGAAAAAAGAAAGAAACCCAAGGATATAATATCCTTGCTGAAGTCAGCTTGAAGGGTAATAATAATAATAACAACAACAACCACTCTCTATATACTTAGACACTGCCTTAACAGCTCTTAGGTCCTTGGTTAGGGCTTGAACTGTTATGTTTTTACCAGTCCCAGACTGAATCAAATTGAAGATTAACCAAATAATAATAATAATAATAATAAACACCATCAAACATCCACATCTGCCTATCCCAGGTCCTTGGTAAGGACTCGATAGGTAGACAAAAATGCCAAACCCAGCCTGAACATCTGGCAGACTGTGCGATCAACAACAACAATAATAATAGTTTGATATAGCCCTTCTAAAGTGCAAAGTGCTTTACAGTTCTTAGCTTGAATTCCTTTGCAAAGAACCCTGGAGGTGACAGGCTCCACACACGGAGTTTGATGGACGTGAGAATATTCTCCTTGTGGAACAGCAACCAATGAATGGATGAAGACACTATAGACTGGAGATTTAATAAGGAATCTAGGAGTCTATTTTACTTTCTAGATGGAAATGGGTTCCCTAAACTATTTATGCTATATCCTTGAATTCTTCTACAAGAGGGGGGGAAACAAAACAAAACTCCAATCCACAGTCACTTTGTCTTCATCTATCAATTCCTTTCAAGTTAACATTGCCCTGTGTTTCTTCTTTGGACTCATTGTATTAATTGTCCGTTCACTTTTAACTAATGTCGTATCTGTTTCTCTTATTTTGTTTTTCTCTACCTCCTTTTTAAGGCTATACTAGATATTAACTATTTTTTTCCCCGCTTGGAAAAAAAACAAAACCCTATGATTCACTTGCCTATGGTGATTATGTAGTTCTTGGAGAACATTTTTTTTTAATGTTACATTTTAGTTATTTGGTTTTGGCTTAATCTCTTTTTTTAATGCTTTGATTAGAACAAGAAGATGAAGAAACCAGTACCGGATCACACCTAAAACTTATAGTAGATGCTTTTCTTCAGCAGCTCCCAAATTGTGTAAATAGAGATCTAATAGACAAGGTAAAAACACCATCTAATATTTCTGATTGCTATTTCTATATCACACAATTTTTTTAATACAGGTGGTCATCCCCTTAGGACCACAATGGAGCCCAAAATTTCTGTTGCTAAGCGAGATGTTTGTTAAGTGAGTTTGGCCTCCATTTTACGATCTTTCTTGCCGCAGTTGTTAAGAAAATCAATGCAGTTGATAAGTTAGTCACATGGTTATCGCTTCATGAATGTCTCACTTCACAACACGAATCTGGCTTCCTCATTGAGTTTGCTTGTCTGAAGGTCTCAAAAAGAGATCACATGACCCTGGGGACACTGCAACCGTCATAAATAGGAGTTGGCTGAATTTTGATCAGGTCCATTCCAGTCTAGACCAATCCATTATTCTATTCTATCCTATCCTATCCTATTCTATTCCATTCCATTCCATTCCATTTTCTATTCTCTATTCTATTCTAGTCCATATCCTATTCTATTCTGTTCTGTTCTATTCTATTCTAGTCCATATCCTATTCTGTTCTATTCCAGTCCCTATTCTAGTCTAGTCTAGTCCATATTCTATTCGAGTTCATATCCTATTCTATTCTAGTCCATTTTCTATTCTATTCTATTCTATTCTATTTTCTATTCTATTCCTATTCCTATTCCTATTCTAATCCTATCCTATCCTATCCTATCCTATTCTATTCTATTCTATTCTATTCTATTCTCTTTGATTACCTCCAAATACAGGGAGCCTAGCAGCTTGTTAAAGCTGTTCTAATACTGATTTTAAATGGATTTTCTGATCTACGAATGTGAACCTTGGCGGGAGTAAATGCATCTAAAATTTCTTTGGATTATTAATATTTGAAAGGGAGAAAAAAGATTTTGTAGTCTGGTCTTAGCCAGAAATCGCTTTATTGCTGGGAAGAACCTGCTCTTCTCCAACATGTACCTGGAATATAATAGCAATATCCAGGAGTGGATTTATTATTAGTTTTTTTTGGTTCCTTGCTTTTCAAATTCAGATGTCCAGACTTCTTTTCCTTTCCACAGGCAGCGATGGATTTTTGCATGAATATGAACACCAAGGCTAACCGAAGGAAATTAGTCCGGGCTCTTTTTATCGTTCCACGGCAGAGGTAAACATCGATATAAAATGTTGTATTTAAAGGTGGGTCTGAGATCTGAAGAGGCATGGAAATGAATTTGGTTTAGACAGCAAATTTTCCTCACAAGCTCTTTCTTGATTTTAAAAGCCACTCGTGTGCAAAAATGGAGGGGCAGGGGGGGGGATTTACTTATTTATTTAAATCAATAAATTTATTTTTTATTTAATGCCTACCATCCCTCTCCTCACCTAAGTGACTCTTGGTGGTTTACAGCAGAGATTTTCCAATCTTTTTCAAGCTATGGCCTCCAAAACAGGTCTTTGCTACATGGTGAACCCCATTCCCACAAATTCAACTTATTACTAATCGACAATTCATGTCTATTACTTTTTTTTCAGTTTTTTCTTGTCCTGTCTGCAGACCTACTGGCAACTTGCCACAGACCCCCCAAGGTGTCCACAAACCACAGGTTGAAAACCTCTGGTTTACAACCTCATCCTAAAACCATGTAAATACACGAAGAAAAGTCTTTCTTTTAAAAAAAAAAACCCAATGTTTTAGGATTGTTGTTCGCAGCAGAGTTGTTTAAAACTTCCTTAGGGCTACATTTTGAAACAGCCATTGGATTGTTTCGATCCTGGAATATTGAAAGTTAGCTGTTGATTATTATTTTTTCATTCTGTTACTACTCCATTAAAAGTTAGTTGATTGCTTTCCTTTTAAAATGCGAGTGATCAGTAAAATAAACTAAATGTATGTAGGGCAGTATAGTAAGTTAGCAATATTTGAGAGGCTGCCACAAAGAGGAGGGGAGTCAAGCTCTTCTCCAAAGCCCCTGAAGGCAGGACAAGAAACAACGGATGGAAATTCATCAGGGAGAGAAGCAAACAGGAACTAAGGAGAAATTTCCTGACAGAACAACGAATCGGTGGAATGGTTTGCCTTGAGAAGTTGTGAGTGCTGTAACACTGGAGGTCTTTAAGAAGAAATTGGACAGCAATTTGTCTGAAATGGCATAGGTCTCCCGCTTGAGCTGGGAGTTGGAGTAGAAGACCTCCAAGGTCCCTTCCAACTCTTGTTATTCCGTATTCTCTAAGTACCATATCTGGTATGTTCTATGTGAGAAAACTCGCATTAATTTTGAAGAATGATTCTGATCTGCCGCAGTTTTACACTTCTACAATTGCTAGGCAGGAAGTAGACTTCAGTACAAGTAGTCCTCGAATTACGACCATAGCTGAGTCCAGAATATATGTCGCTAAGTGAGAAATTTGTTGTCTTGTCCCCATTTTACAACTCTTCTTGTCACGGTTGTTAAGCGAATCACTGCAGTTGTTAAATTAGTCAAACCTCTTGTTAAGCGAATCCAGCTCAAAGTCAAGGGGGAAGTCAGATTCACTTAACTGGGTCATTAGCTTAATGCCTGCAGTGATTCACTGAACTGTGACAAGAAAGGTCGCAAAATTGGGCAAAGCTCACTTAACAACTCTCTTGCTTAACAACATAAATGGTCCATTGCGGTCGTAAGTCGAGGACTGCCTGTACTTCAACCCAATGGAGTCAAGTGTGTTTCTTTCCTAAAGATTAATCTGAGCCTGGCCTGACAATATAATAAGCTTCCTAATGTTTACTGTTACAATTGATAGACAATATACGAGGCCAATTCAGAAAAAAGGTTGTCAATGACGGACCCTCGCAGATACAGAACTTTTATTACGCTCATTATAAAACTGCAACATCACATTCCTTTTCGATCTCATCGCCATTCCAATGGAGGCCCTGGTCAAAACATCTCTGCAAAGAAATCTCCCTCCGGGGAATGAAGCCACCCTGGAACAGCACTATGAACCGCATGGCCATCGTCGAAGCGGTGCAGCACAAGCGCCAGGGCAAGCTGACACCGGAAAAGTCATGTCATGTTGTCGTTTTCTAAGGTGTAGAGTAAAAGTTCTGTATCTGCAAGTGTCTGTCCTTGATAACCAAACGGAGATTTTCCCCCAAATTGCCCTTGTATATGTCATAACAGTTTAATATTTCTATTGCAACTACCATGTTTCCCCAAAAATAAGACCTACTTACATTTTTGCCTCTCGCTGGAATATAAGGCATCCCCCGAAAATAAGACCTCCCCGAAAATA